>JAWZYV010020341.1:0-21608 GCA_038373885.1 Cheiracanthium punctorium | reverse complement strand
ATTTTTTTCTGATTTATGTGCTATCCCAATTACTTTTATTTCAATTTTCCATACAATGTTATTAGTTCAGTTTTTTGTGCAATTAAAAAAAAACATTTTTCTTAAGTATTTTTTTGACCCAGTGTACCCCAAAAAGGGGTATAATGGGTCAACTAATGGGGTGCAGTGGGTCAGCTAAAGCGAAACAGAGTAAAAAATTTTCTTTCACACAATAGTAATTTTAACTTTGTTATTGCCTGACAATATTTAGTATTAAATTAGATATTAAAGTAGCTTAACGTTCATAAGGTGAATTTTAATTTTATGGTTCTAAAATATACACACACTGAATATGTTAATAAGATTAAAGAAAAGGGGTTTATTCGGATAATTTCACGGTTTACGAAATTTTAGTTTCATAGTTATTTTATGACATTAAAACGGAAACTGTTATTGTACAATAAGCATTGGGCATTATATAACTAATCTACAACAAAAGTCAACTTTGTCACTCTATTCTGAGTTTCTTGAAATGTATTTGGTTTTGGCAACTTTCTAGCAGCATCTTTACGGCCCGCTGCTCATAAAAGGTAAATGTATAACCTGGCTGAATGAATTCCTTTAATGCAGCGTACTTCAAATTCATTTTCAATTTTGCCTACAACTTCAGAAACATAGTGTTTAAAACTAAATTTTTCTTGCCATAGAACGAAATCTCCAACGTCAATATTAATGTCCTCTACATCCTCAAGTCCGACCAGTGGCGATTGCGCTCTCCACTGGGAGAAAGAAGGTGCCTGGTTCAAACACAGGTCGCGTCCGTCGATCTAACAGTACGGAGTTTCAGTGGTTTTCTCCGAAACCTCACAGTAATATGGGTTAGGATCGCTAAGAAAGTCTAAGAACTAAGAAGTGGGGGAAAGCTAAGGGCAACCCCACCCCCTTAACCCAGATCCCCCGAGCAGCTAATTGACTGTAATGTTGTAATTTGGTTATTATACATTTCACATATTTCTATATTTTAGAAATCCTCGAAGTCACCTTCACTAGCCCCTTAACCTTCGTATTATTTTCAAGAAAACGGTCATAAAAGTGCTTATATCTTTTATTCCAGAAAATTGTATAAAACAAGTGCATATATAGTATATTTATTCATTTTAAGGTTTTGGACATTTTAAGCACTAGAGAAAAAAAATAATTTTTAGGAAAATCCAGCATTCAGGGTCATTGTGACTCAATGTGTGTTTTGTAGTAAGCAGGGAATCATTAAAAATATATGTTTTAAACACTAGAAAGTTTTATTAAACTTACTAAGTAAAATAAGTAAACATTTTTAAAGTTTTCTTTGAACATAAATTAAAAAAAAAAGTAAGCTAAGATTGCATAATGCATATCACAAATACACGTGTGTTTGAGTACTGCTACCATGTATTTAAAAATAAAATATCTCCGAATTAAGTTAAAAATACTCTGGTATTGTCATCTGTTGTGTAAAATTATATATTACAAAAAAAATCCGTGCATCAGAATTGGAACGTTCTTATCTTTCTGGCGCATTTTTTTGAACAGTATTGCCTGGAAATTTGACGGGCACGAGAAATAGAGGGAGAAAGCTTAGCCCGTGATTTTGACGGGAGCGAAGGTTAAGAGGCTAGAAGATTATTTTCATCCTTCCTCTTCTTCAGTTGAGCTATTCTTGCAATTGCTTGCACTTTTTTCCCTCTCCTGCTTCATATCAGTAGGTCTCTCACTCTTTTTTATTATCTAATTTTGAATTTTGATTTTCACTATTGTGTCTGTAAAAAATTCTGATCTTTTTAGGTTGCCTCTCAGTTTTTTTCCCTTTTGCATGGGTTAGGAAAAGGGTTTTACCATATCTGGTTCTCTGGTGTCAGTTTTTGTTTTGCATGATTTTCGCGAGAAACTGAAGATTCTGCAATTGATGTGGAATGCTTACTTTGATAAATTTAGATCATTCAAACATCAAAAAGTAAAAAGCTTAGAGAAAGACAATAAAAGTATAAACGGAGACACGATGGATCACTGACCACTCTACCCGATTCGAGATGACCCAGTGTGCCCCATATGAACGAATGAATTATTTTTCACCTCAAAATTCTAAATCTTTAATATAGTCATTGAAATACAACATAATATAAAAGAAGGTAATTTAGACTATATAAACTTACCATATAACTCATATTTACATGAGAAATTTCTAAGTGCAATTGCATAAAGTTTTACTTTCTTCAAATTCCTTGCAGATGATCAGAAAACAAAATATCTCTTTCCTCCCGCCACAATCAAAGTGAGATGTTTAACTTTTTCCACAATTTAAAGTTGTTTGATACCTACATTAATTAAATTCCTCATTTGAAAACTATTCATTGAACCACAAGTATCTTCAATGACACACTGTACCCCCAGACACATTGTATCCCGCTCTCCCCTATTCAGCTGGTAGATATTCAGTTATTATTTATTATATTTCTTTCAGTTATTGAAATTTTTATACTTGGATGCATTTAGACAAACGAAAGTAACAAGCGAATAACGTTTTAAAATTGCATTCTCCCTAATCAATATTTTTTTCAGTCTACATTACATCTGCGGTGAGAAAAAGAAAATACTGGTGATTCGCACTCAGTTGGCGAAGTTAGTTGGCGAAATTATGGGCATGGCCTAAATGATCGTGTTGCAGCGGAGTGTTGTCTTCTATCAAACAAACCATAAATCTCAAACAGACTTCACAGGGAATAACGTATTTCTTAGGCATCTGAGATGAGACTCTCCCACCAGAACATTGCAAACTGCAAGATACAAAAATGAGCAAAAGACAAAAATATACAATTGTATTTGAAATAAAAATGTACATTTCTAAATAAAAGGAAAGATTCAAATCAATCAAAAACAGTTTGTGAAAAAGTCGATGTTTGTGAGAACATCGGAAAATGCCCAAAGAGGGACGAGGATCTTTGATTAGAGCATTGACTTCGACAAAAATATTGGCTGTGCAAGAGCACGGTGCAGTCATTTTTTTTTTTTTTCATTCGGCATTTAAAAGAGAGGTTACCACCGTAGGTGATATGCGCAAAGCTGATTCTTGAACTGTAACAGGAATCGCATCAACGGCAGGATTATTTTTTAATTCGTCGTGTAACGTAGTGCGATGTCTTTTATTATATACGCTTCAAACGTATTTTGATGAACAATTTTTGAATAATTCTTAATGAGATTTATGGTAATTGTCAGCAAAAGTTCTTGTTCTAGTCAATAAAATATTATTTTGTATCTTGAATTCTTCTACAGTTTTATTCTTATATTAACTATTAGCTCTGATATATTTTTCTGTGAATCAGTTGTAGATTTCCTTGGATAAATACGCACAAACATAGATAAAACGCTCGAGTTTACCAATGCTTGCAGTTTCTCTGAGTGCTCCCAAGAAGGCTTAAGTGGTCTATGGTAGGTGTATAGTGGAATATCTTTTCTGATTCGCCGATGCGTCTTCTACTATTCCTCCTTTACGAATGATTAGGATGAAATGAACGCAATTAGAAAGAATTTGTCTACATTAAAAGGAAGTTTTGGTAAAAAAATTAGTAAGCCACTGCTTGTTCATGATATATTTGGTTCCACTATCAATAATCTCACAGCTTTACTTTCTGTTACGAACAAAGAAAGTACGCACTCTATATATTATCTAGGAAAAATATCAATTCTTCACCACCAATGAATTTGTATATTACTCTACTTCCATTCGCAATTTTCGTAATTAAGGATTTTCAACAATTCTTCGATTTATTTTATTTCGGGGTAATTTTCTTGAGCAATCTTAGTTTAAGTTTTGGGACATTTTTAAAATTAACAAACGGCACATATACTGGGACTCAGTGCATCAATATACAGCATTCTAACTTCTGCATAATGCTATATAACTGAATAACTTTTTGGAATTATATGGCTCAACGAACTTTATGGATAACTAGGCAGCCAATTGTGGTAAAAGTCTCGAGTATCATGGAGGTATATGCACATACAGTCCTCGTTTGCCAAGCGAAAACCTTAAGAAGAAGAAAAAATTCGAACATTTCTTTTCAGAATCAAAGATTTTTCCTATTCAGGGAATAAAATAAGTGAAAGTTGCTGTCACCTGGAGGCTCCTTTATCAAAATCTCTCCGTGCTTTTCCAAACTAGTATTTGTGCAACTTGGTTTCAAAATGAGAATTAAAAATGCTAGTAAGGGGTCTTTGGCCAATGCTAATTCCAGACGGGTAAATGCGACTTTCTGTTCTTCAGCGAAATTAAGCATGTGATCTTGAGATGCGAGCGGTTTGGCGATGGTAGAGTACTTCGGAGTGAGTTTTATAAATACCCTGATAGTGCTAGAAAATTCTGGAAAGTTTTAATTTGAGGATTCAGGGAGCCCTCAGGCTATATCAAGTTTAAAATAGCTTGAACGTTATAATAATATCGTAAATATACGACAACTTTTGTTTTATTTTCGCAACCGTACAAGGAAGATTTAAACACAATAGGAACACGTTGTACCATTGATATTGAATGGGGACAAAGAGATATTTAAATTTGACTATATTTTTTTTGCAATTTTCTTCATATTCAGAAAATCTAGTCAAGAATAAATGATTAATTGCTCTTCTTTTTTATGTTTCGATGTGCACTGCACTTTCCGAGGTCGTTTCATCTGTGTACTCTCCAGTGACACATTGTTCTTAGAATGCGAATACGCTGTTTTTAAATTCTTCTTGATTTGCTGTGGCACAAGTTTAAAATTTTGCAAGTTTTCTGATTACTCTTATTATCTTCGTTTTCTGATTAACAACAGTTCCATTTAATCTAAAAAAAATGGCAAAAGCAAAAATTTTGACAGTTCGTTAGTGAGGTTCCGTACTTTAAACATATAGATATAAAATTTTTCAATTGGCAATTTTAATGTATAATACTGAGCCTCTGACAAAGCACGAATGATTTTCCAGTCTTCTTTTCCTTAGCCAGGAGGAATAACTCCTTGTAATAATTATTGAGTTCTTCCTTCGGTATTTACATAAGTAGCTTGCTTTTCAGTGTATGCAACTCCAGTTAAAATATTATCAGCTATTTCAGCTCCCTCATCACCATGATGACCTGAATTTTAGATACATATGAAATATAAAATCAGTAATTTTTATGACAAAAGGGACACTAGAGTAAATTTTTAAAGATCTAACGAAACAATTAGTTCGATTTAGCCAGCGGATTAATGGCCGTTAGTTAGGTTGCAAATTTTAAAGACGTCACTGTTCTTGGCTACAGCAAATGTAACACACGAGTAAAACTATTACTGAAAGCGATGATCTCAACATTCAGAAATTTCGTCGATTGGTGACGGATTTCAATTCACCAATTTGGTTTCAATTCTATTTGCATGTGCGCAGACAAAAAAATCGGATGTTTGAGCAGGATCATGATCCTTTGATGCCTAGCCGTGACTGACATAATCGCTATCCAAGAATAAACAATATTTTTCTTTTCTAATGACGGACAATTGCCATACAGGCATTGCACAATACCAAGGCCGAAATTGCTGTCTTTATTATGGAGGCATCTAATAGATGGTCCAGCGTTGCCTCCTGTGAAGGGACGGACGAAATTACAAAGCCCGTGCTGGGAATCGACACAGACCCGTGGTGTGATAGAATAGTTCTCCAAGCACTACACAACTCGGGCGGCAAAATAAACAAAATAATATAACATAGTAAGCCTGATAAAATAGGTAATTCAAATATCCTGGCAAGCCGATATTTAAATTTCTTGTTATTTAAACACTGCAGAGTTAAATTTATGAGAAACCCTGCTGATTTTAAACTTCTTATTTGAAACTTTCTGAAGAAGAAGTAAATTTCCATTGCTTATCAGAATTCAGCGTCTGAAAGTAATATACAAAATGGAGGAGAAAAAAAAATGTTGCTGAGATTGCCAGAACAACATCTATCTATCTATCTATCTATCTATCTATCTATCTATCTATCTATATATATATATATATATATATATATATATATATATATATATATATATATATAGAGAGAGAGAGAGAGAGAGAGAGAGAGAGAGAGATAGATAGAGAGATATATTTCTGACGATCATATTTTTGTACATTTTTGGGTGTGCCAATGATACTTTCAACCTATAGGCGAATTATTGTATTCCAGTTAGAGGGCTAGAATGAATGAACATACCTTCTTAAAATTTGAGGTTTATTTTTCTGAATAAAGTGAAGCACATATTTAAATTTTTTCGATATTTTTCTTTTCATTTTTATTAGACATTATTTTTTCTCAACATAGATCTTATGTATTTTTAAGTAAAAATTAAAATGATAATTATTTCCATGTAAAGATTCTTTTCTTTTACTTTTTACATGTGTCCTAAATTAAAAGAGATTTTAGTGTCCTATACAATAGACTATTAATCCTAGTTTACCTACGCTAAAAAAGAAATTCTTAAGAAAGTGGTATTTGAATACATATTGATATTAGCAAAATATTCTTACGAAACCGGTTTCATTTTCTCTTTAAATCTTGCTTAAACGCATTCGTTATCTGACGCTAATGTGAATGTAATAAATCAGATTCTTGAGAAATCTGAAACTCTGGCTGCTGATCTCAATTTAATGGATGCTGGCTATTACAACGCATTAACATGAGACAAGAAGATACGTAAGTGACTTGAAATTATGATTTGCGGAACGTGAGATGGTAAGTCTGAAAGACAATTCACTTTCCGCTACAATTATTTATGAATTACAGGAGGAACATGTCCCAAATTAATATGATATGCTACATGTTCTAGGATGTCAAAATAAAGATCATACTTTCTTATAGTAAAATTTATTTTCAAGCAAGTTTTCAAGAATTAGTTTGAAATACGGTGCACATACGTGGAATATAATATATAAAAGATGAGTCTTAATAGAATATGCCGGTTTAAGTGAACTATTTATAACACATTTTTATTTGTTATAAAAATTGTATAAATTACTAATGTTATACACTAAGCTAAGAAATACGTTCTTCAGTGCACAAAATATTAACAAATATTATAAAAGTATCTTCCTAAAACATAATATTTTTTACGAATTTATTCTAGAAAAAAAAGTAAAGCAATCTTATTTCTTGCCCATGCATTTTAGGATTACTAATGATGAGTATTTTATTTTTTAAATGCTATTATTGGATTTACATATATAATTTTCTGGATTTTATACATCTGACTTCTTATTTTTATTGAATTTATATTATGATGTGCAAAAATTTTCTTTTAATCATCTTGCACTGGCTGAAGACGTTGGTGATTTACTGTGTAATACATATTTCCAAAAAAACAAAATTTCATTCTATACCATTGCGATTTTGCAGAAACATAACAAACCTTTACCCAATTTTCAAGAGAAAAAAAAAAAGCGAAAATCGAGAAAATTGTCGAAGTACTTTCACGTTTGAGTTTTGTGACCAGCTATGACAATGCTAAGATTTATTTCATTGCTTTGGTGGTTTATGAGAGATACAGAAACACATATTTACTCATTTTGAATAAATTATTGCAACAGCTATACTTTATATGTCGAGTTTAAGTTGAGTGGTTATCTATCATTTCACCAAATTTCATTTCATTCGCAATTGTCCTTACTGCGTGATGAGTGTGTGTGAACAAAATTTTACTTCTTTAAATATACTTTCTTCGAATCTCCAAGATTTCATCTATATTTTCAAAAAGTCCGACGGCTATAGTGTACGCTGAGTGACCGCCTATTACGTCACAAAATTTCATTTAATTGGCTTAACTTGTTTCGCGCCATAAGCGATCAAAAAAAATAAACATTTTGAACAAATTTTCGCAAAATGTCAAATTCCATTTTTTTTTCATTCAAGCCAATTAGTTAAAATTTTTTAATTCCAAGTAATGTACAGGCAAAATTATTTTATTATAGTAGTTTAGCTGATGTATTTTTCGTTGAAGGGTCAGTATGTAATGCGGGTTTGCAGAAAGTCTGAATTTTCGTTCGCATTACTGAATTAAAAAAAAAAAAAAAAAACATGCCTCTGTCATCTAGAAAATAATTGGTGGAACTAGAATTTCTAGGTCTATGTATTCCTTATAAATTCTAGAACAAAGAACGAGACAGTTCTAGTTAAATATTTCAAAGGAGGTACCCAAAATTTTCTAGTTCCCTGAACAAGAAAAAAAAATGCATTAGCATTTCTAGCTCTGAAAATAATTCAAGATCTCATAACTGGTAATTCTGGTTTTAAGAACAAGAGTTTATGGATACTATGAGTATAATATTTAATTTCCTGAAACAGAACTGTTTTGTTTCAACCAATAATTTCTAGTTTCTTAAATTAGAATTTCCAGTTCCCCTGCACTGAGAAACATATGAGGATTACAGTTTATAGATACCTTTTCTGGAATATTTAGTTTCCTAAAACAGAAAACTGGGCTTTGAATTATAATTTATGTACACCGCTATCAACTTTCAATATTATTTCTCTAGTATATTTACAATGAATGTTTAATTACAATAAAAGGTACAGCAACATATATGCTACCAATCAAATCGGTGAATGTCCAGTTAAAACCCAACCAGTTATCCAGAATACATCTGGTCCTGACCATTCTAAATAACAGGTTCTGTACTGTAATAATTACATTAATTCTCTTAGAAGTAATAATTAATTTCCTTTAATTTAAACCAGACATCTTTTATTGTCCTTTGGGGCTAACATTCACTGTTCTTAATTTCTTTCAATTACTTCCATACAACTGAATGTTAGGGTTTTTCATAAAACGTACTTGCCTGTTCTGAAAATCGACTCCATACTGGTGTAATGGCTAAAGAGCCATTCTATCACCCCTTGGGTCCTGATTCGAATTCCAGCTTGGCCATGGGTGCTAATTTGCCCTTTCCTCTATAGAGGTAACTGGCCGCCCATTGGGTGCTCCCATAATAAAATGGCCAGTGGTTCGGGCTATAGTAATAATCAATGAGCACGTGCCCACCCATTGAACAAAAAAAATATGTTCGGAAAATCAGATTTAAGCTCACAATCACACTAATTACTCCATTTTGTGGATTTCAAATGCTAATTAAATACTCATCTGAAAAAGACATTTTTAAAGCAGTCCCAATGACTAATGTTTTCCATTTATACATTTCGCTTTTGTGTAGTTTTGCGTTATAATTTACTTAATGTATTTTTCCGCAATATCAAGTAAAGCTACAGCATTTTTTCAGAACATACCACAATTTTCAACATGAGTTTAAAAAATATCTGGAGTGGTTCCACCTGACTTCCTGAACATTTTATCTCTACAAAGTGTTGTCTCTACAAAACTGTCTCTACAAAAGTGTTGTTGTCTCTACAAAAGTTGTCTCTACAAAAGTGTGTCAGTGTGTCAGTCTACTCAGTGAGTGTTGTCTCTACAAAACTTATCTCTACAAAAGCTGTATGCTTTTGTGTAGTTTTGCGATATAATTTACTTAATGTATTTTTCCGCAATATCAAGTAAAGCTACAGCATTTTTTCAGAACATGCCACAATTTTCAACATGAGTTTAAAAAATATCTGGAGTGGTTCCACCTGACTTCCTGAACACTTTATCTCTACAAAGTGTTAAAATTTTATTTAACACAATCGGATGAAGTATTAAGACACTAGTCCATTTTAAATAATTTGAGTGCTGCATTGTATAAGAATACGTTTTAGTAGGCCTGTAAAAAATGTAACTAAACACACCAAAATCTAAACAATATGTGAGACGGTGACATATAGTATAAATACTCAATTTGAATAACATCATTTAGATGGTAGCAGACTTAAAATTGATTTGCGTCCATAGGTTAAAACGTTAAAGGTTTATCTTTTCGTAACTCTTTGAAGGGAATATGAGCTCAACACACATCAAAATCCATGCAGGTCATATGACCATGATCTATAATGCACATGCCAAATTTCTACCCAATTAAATGCACTATTTAGACGCTAGCTCACTTTCAAGAATTTCCGTCCGTACGCCATAATATAAAAGAATTCATATTTTTAGCCCTGTTAAAAAAAGAAAATAAAAAAGAATTAAAAAAAGAAAATAAAAAAGAAAAAAAAGAAAGTTATAAACACCAAAATCCGGGGAGATAGCTACAATATTTGCACCCGGGGCAAAACATGTGTTTGTCCTCTCTCCCTCCTTCGATTTTCAGATGAGCGATCATGATTACTAAGTTATGAAAAAGGGATCTTAAAATAAAGTTCATAGGCGCAATAATCATGCTTTTATAAATTTACCTGAAAGTCTAAATTTTCAGCATTTTCTTCTGGCTTAGTGTCAACTTCACAAACTTAGCTGCTTTTTTTGTCTCACTTTTTACCTTACTGGGTGCAACAGCTTCATTTTAGTATTTTGTTTTACTGTTCAGCCATGAAAACATTAGTGATGTAGACTCGTGAACTTTTATACACTGATTTGTAAGACTTTCCCAATTAAAATTCAGGATGTGACAAAAAAGAGCGGGATTCAGCTTAATAATTACAGAAAGGCAAAAAAAAAAACCCAATTAAAACCAGATTTAATTTTTTTAAATAGTTTTATTGCATATTATGTATTACTGTGGCATAATTACACATGTAGCATAGCTAATAAAATTAAAACAATCTAGCAAGCTGATGAAAAATTAGCATTATTTATTGTGGATTTTCCTATCTCTCTTCTTTATGATCAAAACAAAGAGAAATATCATTACCAATTAAATCAAATGAGCTTTTTAATTCATTTCAAAAGCAAAGGCAAAACGTTTTTACTTTGGCATATAAGAAATAATTAAAACAACCTATAAGTGGGTATCAGTAATACACACTTTAAGTATTAAATTACACCTGATCTTCTAATATTATGATAATTATTACTTTGGAAAGGAACATAAGTTATATTGGACCACTTTTACTGAAATCATAGTATTACCTATTTGGAATAGAAACTTCAAGTATACAATCACTTCTGCTAAAATCATATTTATTCACTAAAGAACCTTAATGTTTAAAATTTCTTCTAATTAATCAAATTATTAAATTACTTATCCGATTCAAGAAACAACATTTGGAGTCCGGCACACACCTTTTGCGGCACGAGTTCTCTAAAGCCCTGGAAATGGGACGTTGGCAGTTGGCAACCCTAGAGATAAGAATTGTTGAGATTTCTCTTTGGCTTTTGCTCGCTTCCCGAAAGGAAAAATATATTTCTTCATATTTTCGGTTTTGTGATCCAGTAAATTTTGAGTGCTGCTGCATGATCAAGTACTTTAAACGTAAAATGCCAAATTAACATCGAATTTCATAGCAGGGAATATGATACCATGTAAACAGTACGTCTAAATACCAATAGTAAACTTAAAAAAAAAGCATACACAGATTTGATTTCTTTAATTTTCATTTTGGAAACCCCTTCCTTTTCGTGCCCGGGGCACTTGTCCCATTCTAGCTATGCTCCTGCCAAAATTAATACTGGGTGTGCAAGTGTGCTCTAAATAAATATGCTAAATTAAAAATCAAAAATAAAAAAAATATCAAAAAAAGACATAATAAATTTAATGAATATAATTTCATACAGTTATTCACTTTTATTACAATCGCTAAAATATACACTTAAAGGATTAAAAAAATATCATAAACACTTTCTGAATGCTCATAAACACTTTCTGAATGCTTACAGTATTTTTGAAGAAAATATTATTTAGTTTAAGGCAATTTTGATGCCTATGTAAGGCAATATATATATTTGCATAAATCTTTGAAGTGTAATTCCTCCACTAATACTCCTGATGTTAGTAAATAGGAAATCAAAGTAACAAACAGCTTGAAAACTGCTGGCCATGGCTGCAGAAGCTAAGGGTTCACATCATAAGTCACTGAAATGAATACAATGAATAAACACAATAAATTCTTACAACATTCACATTTTAGAAATTTAAAAATAATTGAATAAGACAAAATTATCTCAATAATTTGGTTAAATTTGTACTTCAGCAACCATTGATGGGCACAGATTCAATCAGCATTAAATTGCAGTTAGAACAGCTAATAAGCTGATTTTCTGTAAGTGCAAATTAATATTAATGCAGTATTTCAGCTTTCTTAACATATTGAATGTTTTGTCATGTTTTTGTAGTGCCTTCTAGATTAAAGCATTTGCTCACGGAGTCATTTATTTCGTCAGATTTTGTTTGAATATCTACTTTTTTTTACAGTATAATCGATATACTGCCAAATCTACCATACATTAGATTTCTTAATTTTTTTTTTAATTATTTTTGCAGTGTTTTTATAGGGAAACTCTTAAGTAAGCACGATACATAAGAAAACAGACTATAAATATTTAGCATCATTGGATAAACAATGACCATTTTATTTCCCTGTTTTCAAATGACATAAAGCTTGACTATCTGCACAAATACTTTCATCGGATAGTTGTGAGGGACACTACTTGCTGCCCTCTGTGACCCCATGGGGATGTCGATATTGACTATCGTCGATATTGGGGATGTCGATATTGACTCAAGCACAGTCCTGAAATTTAAAAATTTTTGACTGACAACTACTCTTTTGGGAATGCAAATTTTTGTTTTTATACTTGCTCATAATTTTACTGGGATGCTTGTCAACTAATGGCAAAAATACCGAAGATTGGTGTAGAATTAAAAAGAAAATGATTACCGTATTAGTCTGAATGAAAGGCGATGCTTTTTGACTGATCATTTCCAGTAAATAATCCTGACTTGCACTAAGTTTAAGGCCTAAATGTAGGACTTTTCAAGTTATTATGATGAAAGATTGGGGTCGTGTTCTATTCGGGCTAATACGGTGGTACTTTTTTTTTTTAAGAATGGAAATTAGTTTATTCCTACTTAAATTCCCCCACTCTCGACCGGGAGGTCATAGAGATTGGCTCGTACAAGTGCGATATTTGCTTGTTTTTTGTGACGGACAACGGCCCAGAGTCTATCCGTCACATTACCAATTTCTGACTGCTCTCACGTCCTTGTCGTTCCGGTCGGGCACCCGAGTGGTGGCTAAGCAGAGCGATTCTAAAAGAGGGTATTGAGACCTGGTAGATACGACGCTAGTGTACCGACTGTAGTGTGCACTATTTGCGCTCACATTGCTTTTGATTGGTGAATATGTCTCTTGGTAGTGCCGTAGCGGAAGTGGAAAACTTCTGCGACAGTCTCCCCGGCATGCCCGCGCGGTATGTAAAGGAGGAGATTGAGAGGCTAAGGGCCAGAGAGTTATTGCTACTTGTAGCAATAGACCTGCAGGGACCCCTGAAGTCCATTGACCGAAAAGCCGTCATGAGGCGGGTCATGGACATGTATGAGCTGTTCGTTAGGAATAGCCTTACACAGGCGAAACTGCGGGATCAGATTGCGGCTCTCCGTGCTGAGAAACCCACGTACGCACAAGTGGCAAGCGTTGTGGGGCCGCCCATTTCAGTTGCCATCAACTCACCACCCACAGAAGCGCAAGTGGCAAGCGCTAGTGGGTGTAGTGAAAATGCCACAGATCCCCCCATCCAAACGTCAGAGGCGGACGTGGATGGGACAATCTCAGACGCCCCAACTCAACCCTCCACAGATGCGCAGGTGACAGGCGCCAGTGGTTGTACATCACATGTCACAATAGCGACTCCGCCTAGGAATAGCACCGCGTCCGAACACGTGATGTTCGTCGACGCAGCCAAGGAAGGTGTGTGCGTAAGGGACTTAGTATGCAGGGAGGTGAACCCAGTGAAACTGGGCGCCAAAGTCCTGTGGACCCGTAAGGCGAAGAATGGGGGTATGAAAATACGGATTGAGACCGAGGAAGACCTAGATATCTTAATCAGGCAGATCTCGGCCAGCGATAAGCTGAAAGATAAGGTTACCGTAAGGAAACCGGTCCGCAGAAACCCCCAACTTTGCTTGGTAGATGTTCCATGGGAACTCGACGACCGAGCCGTTGTCGATGCCATACGGGGCCAAGAGGAGGGCTTGGCAAGTGATGAGATTACCATCAGGTACTCCATCAAAAAGAGGGATACACGCCACGTTATAGTGGATGTACCCCCTAAAGTCTTCCATGCAATATTGAGTCAGGAACGCATAACCATGGACTGGTGTAAGGTAAAGGTGGTGGAAAACCTAAGGGCTACTCAGTGTTTCCGTTGTGGAAAGTACGGTCACTTAAGCACTACTTGTAAAGCCCGGAAACGCTGTCTGAACTGCGGAGCTAAAGGGCACGTGAGCAAGGACTGTATAGCCTGCTCTAGATGCCACATCTGCGAGGCTCGGAACAGGCGGAATGCCGGGAGTGTAGACCACTCTGCAAAAGCAGAGGATTGCCCAACAAGGATCTATGAAGTGTCGATGCTTAAAAAAAAGACTAACTATGGGTAGTCTCACCATTGCGCAACAGAATGTCGGGAGAAGTCTCGCGGCTTCTGCCATCCTCCAAGGAGACCTAGATCAATACGATCTAGTCTGTGTCCAAGAACCCTACCTCCTGAAAGACGGGGGAAGAGTGGGCGGGATGCCTAACTCACGTCCGGTGGTTCATAGTCCAAATGGACGAGCAGCGATAATCGTAAGCAACCCCAGATTGCAATTTATCGTAAAGCTGCTAACCAAGGACATCATAGCAATAGGTCTGGACACGGACAGTGGCTCATTAACGGTAGCAACATGCTATCTGTCTCCCAACGAGGATGTTACCGAGCAGATGGATTGTCTGCAAGCTTTGGTCAATGCTAACCCTTCTCTGATCCTACTGGGCGATTTCAATGCGAAACATACAGCATGGGGGAACCCATGTAACACCGAGGACACCCGGGGTGACACCATCTTTGAGTTCCTTCTGGCAAATGACTTGAACTTGCTAAATGATCCAGAATCGGACCCGACGTTCCAGAGCGTACGAGGCTCCAGTTGGATAGACCTGTCAGTAGCCCGCCTACAGGGTGAACTTCAGGTAGAGAAATGGGAATTGGTCGACCTCGAGTACAGACCATCGAGTACCATCGAGTACCTCGAGTACAGTACCATCGAGTACAGATGGTACAGACCATCTCAGAATTGTCACAACCCTTCACATAGGTGAAGAAAGGTTGGAGCAGTCAAAGAGAATAAGGCTTAATAAGCTCTACATTCCCAAAGTAAGACAGCTGCTTGACCGCAAGCTCTCTGAATATTCTGTTGACTGGGTTCGAGAGAACAGAGTCGACTACTGTGTGGAAAAGGTGACAGAGGCCATGTGGGCGAGCTGTGCTCCGAGGAGCCGGCCCAATGGCAGCGAAGTCCACCGGCCCAGACGTGTGAATTCGTGGTGGACGCTCGAGCTAGCGATCCACCGGAGGAAGGTGACAGCGAAAAGGAGGAGGTTCCAACGCTGCACTGATGACCCCGACTGTAGAAAGGTCCTGGAGGTGGCCTATAGGAAGGAAAAAGCTCAATTTAATAGAGCTGTAAGACGAGCAAAATGGGACTACTGGAAACAGTATCTCGATGCCGTCGATCCTAGGCAACCCTTCGGAGCCCACTACGGTTGGATAAAGGGGAAGCGAAATTCTCCTTTCCTCCTAGGTTCCATCACAGGAGATGGAACCGCGAATACGCATGCAGAAGCCGTGGGCAAGCTACTCAAACACAACTTCCCGCAGGATGTGCCGGAAGATGACACTCCTGAACAGAGGGAAATAAGAGCGTCAAAGCCGGATCTCGGAGACGACGATCCACCGTTCACCATGAAGGAACTCGAAGCAGCTCTGAGCGCCCTTAATAAGGGCAAAGCTCCGGGACTGGACGGTATACCTCTAGAAATTGTTCAGTTGGCCATTGAGACCAACAAGGAACTATTCTTGGAAATTTTTAATAAGTGCCTCGAACTAGGCACATTCCCTCCAGTATGGAAAAGGGCAAGTTTGGTCCTTTTTAACAAGGAAGGAAAAGACAGTTCGGACCCATCGAGCTATCGACCGATTTGTCTGCTGTCGGCATGGAGCAAAATTCTAGACAGGCTTGTGGTAGAACGCCTCCAGCACCACCTCCATACAGGTGGTCACCTGGCGAAGACCCAATACGGGTTCACGCCGGGGACGGGTGCGGAGGAAGCCATCTCTGCCATTTATAAGTCAGTCGAGGTCAACGAAGCTCTGGGGAACGACACATGTCTGATTTCCTTAGACGTTAAAAGTGCCTTCAATAATGTATGGTGGCCTTCCATACTATACCTGTTGGCTCAGACAGGGTGCCCGAAGAATCTGTACAGGATGGTGAGTAGTTTCCTAACAATGAGGGAGGTAGTCTACCGTTCAGGAGGATCGGAGGTTGTCCATAGCTACAATAGAGGATGTCCGCAGGGATCCAACTCCGGACCCCTGCTGTGGAACATCGTAGCGAACTCGGCTCTTAAGCTCAAGCTTCCAGTTGGAGTCTATCTGCAGGCTTATGCGGACGACTTCGTTGTGGTAATTGATGCTCCCAACGCGCATCAGTGCAGCCGCAAGGTGACTGAAGCCCTCGCTATCCTTCAGAAATGGAGCGAACTCCACAAATTGGAGTTCAGCCCAGCCAAAACGGTCGGGCTTCACGTACGACCCCTGCGTCGAATGGGGCGAGTGCGGCCTCCCCGCACTGCCCCGGTAATCCGATTCGGGGGTAGTATAGTAAAATTTCAGTCAGAGCTGAAGGTGCTGGGAGTGGTGCTCAATCAAAAGATGAATTCCATGGCACACGTCGCACATCTCAAGCAACTGCTGGCGAGATACGTAGTGAGACTCCACAGCCTAACAAGGCCCGGCAACGGACTTAGCGGGACTGTGTTGAAGAACCTCTATAAACGTGGAAAGGAGCGCGTAGCTCTTTATGCCTGCGGAGCCTGGTGGGATGGAGGAACAGAGCGAATGCGGACGCACCTAATGCAGGTGCAGAGGATTATACTGCTGGCGATAACAAAGTGTTACCGCACAACAAGCAGTGCCGCGCTCTGTGTCCTTGCAGGCCTCCTACCACTAGACCTACAGGTGGAGAAAGAAGCGCTCATCTCGAGACTCCGAAAGCAGGGTCAATCGATACAGTTCGGAGATACGAGAATAGAACCCTCCGAAGTAGAGGGCGAACTTCCGCGATGGGGGACACACCCGAGTAGGAGCCCGTTCATCAGCTGGGACACCCTGGGCCCACGGAGGAAGGGACTAGAGCTCTTCACGGATGGGTCCAGGCTCAATGGCAAAGTGGGATCAGGATACGTCCTGTACAGTGGTCAGAAGAGAATCTCGGACGGCCACTACAGGTTGTCGGACAACGGAAGTGTATTCCAGGCCGAACTCGTCGCGATCCTGAAAGGTCTGCAGGACCCACTCTGTCGAAGCACAGAAACCCTGGACGTCTATACGGACAGCCAGTCCTCGCTCCAAGCTCTCTCAAGGCTGAATTGCAGAAATGCAATGGTTGCAGCTATCCACTCCGAGATCGGAGACAGGCGGATCCGCTTCCACTGGGTGAAGGCACATGTCGGAACCTGGGGAAACGAGGAAGCCGATGCTCTGGCGAAGAGTGGAACACAGAAACCAGCAGTAGACGAGAGAGTGAAGAGTTCGATAAGGAGCATGAAGTACTGCATGAGGACTGAAGCCAGGAAACTGTGGCAGAAAAGGTGGGAAGAAGCAGAAGTCGGACGTTTTACACGTACGATCTTTCCAACGGTGAGCGAAAAGAGGACTTGGAAAAGTAGGAAGGTGAACTGGGTCGTGACGGACCATGGTCCCTTCCCGACCTATTTTCGACGGTTCTCCGTTAAGGAGACAAGGAATTGCAACTTCTGCCCCCTGACAAGTCCCGCCGACAGTCTGCACATCGTAGCCCAGTGCCCTGGGTTACAGGAACTGAGAAATCGGTTCTGCCCTAAATTGGATGCCTCGACATTCAATAACTACGTGCGGAGCGAAAAAGGGCGCGAGGCCCTGTCCCGCTTCCTCGATGCGCTAGGAGACTCACTAAGTTAACGGACAACTTAGAGAAAAGAGCGAGCGCTTCCCCAACCAGAGATAGCTGGTGGGGAATAGATACTTGGTGGTGCATGTATCGAACAAAGTCAAATACTGGTGGTGCATGTGTTTGCTTCTCGAATTTGCTAGGGAATACTGGTGGTGCATGTATCTCCCGAAGATGCCCGGCCAGGTGGCCGGCATCAAATACTGGGTGCATATATAGAAATACTGGTGGTGCATGTATTTCAAGGAAGGACTAAGTCCTTCAATGGTGGTGCATAAAGTTCGAAATACTGGTGGTGCATGTATTTCAGGAAAACTGCGGTTCTCGCGGTATTCCACCCCGCAAAAGGGTCCTTGCAGGCCATGCACAAGCATGGAGCAAAGAACTAACAGGTGAACCACGCCGAACGGAGGGCGAGCCCCTCCGACCGTGGTTGTGACCTCCTTCCTGTCAATGGACAGAGGAAACCTATGGTGTCTATGCTGCACGAGTATCGTGCTCTCTGGTGTCCTGAGTTCTCCTATTGGTGCGACGGTCGTTGTAGTGATGACGGGTGGACAGTGGGCCGGGCTTGTCCTGCCCCGCTGGTCTGGGTGCCAGCACTGCCTCCTCTAATGTGGGGAGACGGGCAAGGGTTACCGTTTACCACCCGCTAGGCAAGCCCCGCGCAACCTGATGAGGGCCTCTTTGAGACTCCTCGAGGAGGTTTGCTGTCAATGCGGCGGCCTATTGGGGTTCCCTACGGGGGGCTACCAATCGTGTAATGCTCAACATAGAGCGGGTGCACGTATTGAAATAGTCTCCCCCACTCTCACCAACCAAAAACTGTTCTAAGTTACATGATTTTCAAGTGAATAAGCCTTAAGACATTTGGTAGAGACACACCGTTTTGGGCAAACTCATAGATACCAATTTTTACAGAATATAATTAACCACATTTTGCAAACAGTATAGATTTTTTTGATACATTTCTTTTTAAGCAAACAACTCGCATATTAAATTGAGATTTTGCGATTAAACATTATTTACAAAAACAGTTAATTAAAATTCATAGGTGTTAACAGCTATGTAGACTGCACATTATTGATGCCATCTACAGATCTTAATGTACTTTAGGCAAATTCATAAACTGGGGGCAATTACAGACAACAATTACTGGCAAATTTACAGTTATGGTTTAAGTTATATATTCACCTATCATTTTTGTGTAGGTCGCTGTGGCTTCTAATGTACTTCAAACAAATAGATTTTTTTAATTGAGTAATTTACAGACAAAAGTCTAATTTTACATTTAGTTAGTAATGAAATAATCTACCTATGTCGGTTTTTCGTAATACGAATATAGCGTTCCTACTTTGTTGTTCCACTTCTCTGGAAAATTTGAAATCGTAGGGATATAGATCTTTTTTGAACACCCTGTATCCTTTTAGTAACTTCATGCATAAACAAAGTTCATAGAATGAACCAGGCAAGGAAAAGAAAACTTTAAATCGTTTTTATAATTTGAAAACTTAAATATAGATAGCAATGGATTACAGTTATTTTTTCAGAAAAACAGTGCCACTGAATTTGTTTTCCGCATTGAGCTCTAGTACATATATTTTGATGAATCATTTTATGAAGTGTTGCACCATACCCTTGTACATTTTCAATGCTATGCTGCTGTGTTGATCCGTCAAATTCAGAGTTGGAGTCGAATTCAGAGTCCTTTGAGTCTGCTCGAAGGACCGTGTCGGGTAAGTAAACGAATCACATGCTGATTGGAGATTTATTTTGTGTTATTAGATACACGTTGGACGTCTTTGTGATGTTATGTTTAGAGTTACTTAATAAACATATTAGGTTTGACCGGGTGTGTAATGTCACTGCAAATCAACTCACACACACTGTAACCATGTTTTCATATTACAAATACATTTAACTGCATCATTTTCATTTATATTAACTAAAAAATTCTTCATTTTTTATTTATTTTAAATAAACCTCAGAAACATCAAGCATACACAAACTTTAACAGCATCGAATTATGCTGATTACCTCAGTTGCCGTCTCGATTTTTACATGGCAATAAAAAAAATTACAAACACAACCCTGACATTACACTGGTCAACATTTTTTTGGGGGGGGGTGGGGGGTCTGTTCACATGCTTAAATTCTGATTCTAGACATTGAAAAACACTTAAATTTCCATTTTTAGTTCTTAAAGTTTTCCTTTGTCTGATTTACAGCGATAAGTATATTTTAATTTATTTCATAAACGAAAGATGGCAGCACTTTGATTAACCCGAAAGTAAACTTTATTATTATTTGTAACTCTGTAGTATTGCTTGTAGTAATATCTGTAGTATTATTTGTAATATTATTATTTTTTGTATTATTATTTGCGTATACGAACATAAAAGAAATACGAAAAAATATTCCATTTTAGATATTAATTTATTATTTTACATTTATATGTTATTGTTTATCACAAATATTGAATAAAAAAGGCTTTTATATCCAGCAAAAACTTTTTGATCATAATTTAGAGTGGAATTATAAAAAAAAATATAAAAATCAGTGATTTTTGCCAAAAAATTGAAAAATTGCTTTAATTTCTACAAAAGCAAACTTTCATTTAAAAAAAAAATATTTTCCTTAGTTTTGGCGTAGGAGGAACTAAAATTTAGCATGTAGAAGTCAGACCCAAAAATCGTATTGACCAGTGTTATCAGATTATCCGAAAAAAAATTATTTTCCATCCAAAGACACACTTTTTAAATTTATAATTAAATAAAAATAACTTCAAAACTTCTCAAGAATAACTCCTTTATTAAATTTCTAAACATTGCTAGAGAGACAAAAATAAATTATCCTTTAATATCGGGTTTTAAACAGTTGTTCCTCCTTCTTGTTTTACTTTTCAAGAACACTTTATTGAAATTTCCATCTCATCAAACAGCAATCTGAACTTGTCACGAAAATTTTGCAAAGTTTAATTAAAGTAAAATATGAGGGGAAAAAGATGTGCTGTGGAATGTTTAATCTAAAATGCATAGTATTTGCAATTAATTTTAAGATGTGAAGGGGGAATATTGAAGAAATCTGGATAATTTTTAATTATTATTTTATTGCATTTTCTGAATCAGGTTTTGTGTTTTCTTCTCTTTCTTATAAGTTTTAATTTAAGCAAATCCTATATGAATTTAACTTTCGAAACTTTCAAACGTATTCCCTCATGACATGCAATGATTTGCAGAAACTGGTGCTATAAAGATTATGCTGAGGCATGTTTTTAGCATGTGTGTGATATTACATTTAAACTTACAGCGTATAATGATGAAATGTGTTAAAATATAAACCCTTTTCAGAAATTTTAAAACACGGTTTTCTTAAGTTTAATATTCTGACATAAAATTCAAGTACATACGCATAATCTATTGATTTAATCGTACATCAGAAGAAACTCACTCTGTAAATATTTAAATAAATGTCATTGTGTTTAAATAACATAATTTTAAATTAAAATAGTGCGTGCTTTTTCGGGTGGTGCAGACCTTTTTCAACTTGAAAAAG
>JAWZYV010020340.1:0-19524 GCA_038373885.1 Cheiracanthium punctorium | reverse complement strand
ATCTGGTAATTTACATAACAGTGACCATTTTCCGATCATTCTCTCACCTTTGTATCAGAATCCAAACCAAACTTCAAAAATACCCAGATACATTCATGACAAAGCAGATTGGCAGGCTTTCACCTCACTGTCAACAATATCACCAAATATCATAGAAGGCACTATTGATGAGGTCGTTGAAACAATAACTACCACCATCATTAAGGCAGCAGACCATAGTATTCCGAAATCGGGCACAAGCTGTCGCAGAAATAAAAAACCGTGGTGGAACGAGGCATGCACCCTGGCAAAAAAGCAGCAGCAGAAAGCCTGGGGTACCTTCCGCCGATATCCCACAACAGAAAATCTTATAGCTTTTAAAAAAGCAAAAGCAGTCGCCCGCAGGGTGAGGCGGCAATCCCAAAAGGAATCATGGATGCAATATGTCTCCAGCATTACAACATCAATTTCTAGTAAGGAGCTATGGACCAAAACAAAAAGAGCTATGGGAATATACAACAACCATACCATACCCTGCCTTTCCATCAATAACAAAATTATCTCTGATACCACAGACATTGCAAATACCATCGGCGAAACATTGGCTCTATCCTCTTGCAGCACCTCTTACTCAAATACCTTTTATACCCATAAACTGCAATCTGAACGGCAAAAACTAAATTTTAAAACCTCCTTGCAGCTCTCCTACAATAGTATCTTTACAATCCATGAACTTACCAATCAACTCAGACAGTTACCGAATACTTCTCCTGGTCCTGATGGTATCACATATGAAATGCTAAAACACCTTTCTCATGATTCCCTGTCAAATCTACTTAAGCTTTTTAATAGAATCTGGAACGAACATACCTTTCCTTCCTCCTGGAGGAACGCCATAGTCATACCCTTTCCAAAACCCGGAAAAGACACTTCCAATCCTAATAACTACAGACCCATAGCCCTTACTAGTTGCCTTTGCAAACTGCTGGAGAAAATGATCAATGCACGCTTAGTTTACGTTTTAGAAACAGAGGGCCATATACACCCCTACCAAAGTGGCTTCCGCAGGGGCAGATCAACTGTTGACAACATACTATATCTAGAAACTCAAATTCGTAACGCTTTCTTACGACGGAACCACTTAATATCTATTTTCTTTGACATAGAAAAGGCATACGACAAGACCTGGAGATATGGTATCCTCCGGGATCTCCATAATCTAGGCTTCCGTGGCAACCTTCCAATCTTTATCCAGAACTTCCTTTCACTTCGAAATTTCAGAGTACAAATAAATGGCATTCAATCTAATAGTTTCGTCCAAGAAGAGGGCGTCCCTCAGGGCTCTGTCTTAAGTGTTACCCTCTTTTCAATAAAAATCAATAACATTCTCACTCAACTACCTCCATCTGTACACGGAAGCCTATACGTCGATGACCTTCAAATTTCTTGTCAAGGAAAGGACATGCGTTACATTGAGCGTCAGCTCCAAAACACCATCAATCGCATCCTAAAATGGTGTACCACAAACGGGTTTAACATTTCAGCAGAAAAGACTGTCAGCACGCACTTTTGTCGTTTACGTGGGATCCATCCCGATCCTGAGCTCTATGTGGGTAGCTCAAAACTAGAAATACGTGACTCCACAAAATTTTTAGGGATATACTTCGATAAGAAACTGACATTCACAAATCATATCTCATATATCCGCAACAAGTGTGAAAAGGACCTAAATATCCTAAAGGTATTAACCAACACTTCTTGGGGAGCGGAGCGTGACGCCCTGTTGCGGATCTACCGTGCAGTAATTCGTTCCAAAATCGATTACGCCTGTGGTATATATGGATCTGCTTGCAGGTCAACAATAAAAAAACTTGACACAGTGCATCACACCGCACTACGCATTTGTTCCGGAGCTTTTAGAACATCACCCATACAAAGTCTTTTTATCACTTGTCATGAGCCTTCTCTCACCCACATCCGTCACAAGCTGTCATTAAACAACTATTTTCGCATCCTTTCTCATCCATCCCACCCATTGAAGGACTCTATTTTGGACACTCGCCTGGACCGTCTGTACGGAAATCGGCCCTCATGTACTCCTCCCTTTGGACTAAGAATGCGTAGGAGCCTTGTTGGTACCCAACTGGAGAATGTCAAAGTCTCTCCTTGTTCCCTTCATGAAATTCCGCCATGGACTACACTGCAGACGTCGTACCTCCAACCATTCAATGGCTTCACAAAACAGGATACAGACCCAAAAATTTATCAACAGTTATTCCAAGATCACCAAAACACATATAAGAAATATAAAGAAATATACACTGATGGTTCAAAATCTGATAATTATGTTGGCTTTGCCTTTGTCGAAAATAACCATACCTGCAGCTATACTCTTCCTCCGTTCTGTTCCATATTTACAGCTGAATTACTGGCCATCCATGAAAGCCTTTTATACATTTCTAGAATGAAGACCAACAGATTTACCATCTACTCTGACTCCCTCAGTGTACTAGAAAATCTACAATCAGGCTCCACTACTCATAGCTATATTCCCAAAGTGCTACACATGCACGAACAGCTGACAAATCGTGGGTACGACATTCTCCTCTGCTGGGTACCCAGTCATACTGGGATACCGGGTAATGATAAGGCGGACACATTAGCCAGGCATGCTACAATCCCGTATACTGGCTATCTCGCATACGAGGATATAAAGTCTGGCATTTCTAGCATAATAAAAAGCAGTTGGATCAATAAATGGGCAGGTGAAACCGAAAACAAACTGCATTCTATCCGAACTGATCTCACTCATTGGCCATCCCTTTCATATCGAAAGCAGGATGTTATATTAACTCGTCTCCGCATTGGTCACACGAGACTCACCCACAGACACCTACTCCTGGGTGAACCTGCTCCAGAGTGTTCACATTGTCATACTCACCTTACCATTCGTCACATTTTAACTTCTTGTACAGCTTTTAATAATTTTTACCAAATATTTTTTAACTGTTCTCATCCCAAACTTGACGATATATTGGGTGAAACCCCTCACTGTAATTTATTTTCATTTCTTCGACGTATCAATCTGTTTTACTCAGTGTGAAATATACACCTTTCTCTGACTGGTATCTGGATGGGAGCCCCCATCCAGATGTCCTTGGCTCACTTTTATCTACTTTTTACCTTTCTACAATTAGATTTTATCAGTTTTAGACCTTACGGATTTTAGCTTTACATGTTTTATACAACAACTTTTACGCGAAAGCGTTATTTTATTCTAAATACACATAGTCTGGCGCAGTATGTCCTTTCTGGACCTTGTGCCATTAAACACCAACCAACCAACCAACCAATAAAAATTGACAACATCCTGAAACAACTGCCTCTTTGACTGTCTGCACGGTAGTCGTTTATGTAGACGACTCTGCAACTGTCCTGATCCCGAAATGGACGATAGCTTGGGTGAACCCAGCATCAGAATTTGTTCGCATTTCTTAGACGTACAGAAATCGTTTTATTCAAGTGAACAGTGTCCAATTTATCTGACGGTATCTGATGGGACCCATCCAGATGCCTTGGTCAACTTTTATCTCCATAACACTTTATCTACTTTCAACACTATCGAATTTTACCTTTCACCATTTAGTCTTTACAATTTTAGCTTTTACTAAGTATTGTGACACCTTTTAACTGAATACATCATTCATGGTATTCCACTCATTGTCTGGCGAAAGTATGTCCTTTTTGAACCTTGTGCCATTAAACACAATCAAACCAAATCTTCAGAGCAGATCCGCTGATGCGCTCGTTGCGGAACATCTAACCAGTGCTCGTCAAATCCGATACACATCTTCGGGACAATGTGCTCGATGTATGCCACAGCTGCGTTCCCTATGGATCAACGAAGCTATCTAACTATCAGTCAATCTTCAAAAATGCAAGCTGTGCACACTGATGCATTAAAAACTGACACTGTACTGCACTACGCATATGCTCTGCGAGCTATTTAGGACACCGCCATGTACACTAGCCCCCCTCAGGGGGAAGACCTACTTTAGGTCTTTACGGGTGTCGCAATCCCGGGGCCCAGCGATCTTTCGCTTTTCCTTATTCTACCCTCCTCTCCTCTTAGCTGTATCCTTCCTTTTCCCCCTCAGTGTAGTTTCCTCTGTGGAGG
Source organism: Cheiracanthium punctorium (assembly GCA_038373885.1). Lineage (NCBI taxonomy): Eukaryota > Metazoa > Arthropoda > Arachnida > Araneae > Cheiracanthiidae > Cheiracanthium > Cheiracanthium punctorium. Next base: position 15,368 of record JAWZYV010020340.1, on the reverse strand, counting down.
TGAGGGCCCCCCTTTAGAAGCTGCGGCCGCCCTGTGCCGTCAGCTTCTATTGGCGGAAAACTACCCACGTGTTTGCCGTGCGTGGAGACCCGTGTCCCCGGAAATGGGGATCCTGGTAATTGAGGGGTCTTTTCTCCAACACATTGCTTTGGCCTCGGCTTCGGGTAAACGGGAGGTACACAGCGTTCCCCTGTGTATCAATCGGCTGGTGGTACTGATTTCGATCAACTGCTAGGGATCAAGCAATCGGACATCTACTGGGCACGTCGTTAAGGGTGGATGCTGCCTAAGGGATGTACTGTGCGCGTATAGACCCGACTAGCACTGGTGTGCAATTGCACATCCCCTTGTTGGGCTCCGTGGTGGGTGGTGCGGTCGGGTCCGAATCTCAATTTCCCCAACATGGATATGACAAAATTCTTCGTCTCATCGTCAACGTTCCGCTGTCTACTCCTAATGAACACACTGATGCACAATTTCAAATATGAATGCTCGATTCTTCATCATCCACTATGCTGAAGGTAACTTTAGCTGAAACATCACCATTCTTAATACACAAATGTATCACTGACAATGTAGGAGAAGTCAAAAAAGTTAAAAAATTAAGATCTGGAGACCTATTAGTTGAAGTATCCAACAATAGACAAGCATCCAAAATAATGAGAATTAAAAACTTTGGCCTAAAAACTGTCACAGTGACACCTCATACATCCTTAAACATCTCACGAGGAGTCGTATCAGAACCTGACCTTTTGCACTGCTCTGAAGCTGAAATACTTGAAAACCTAAGAGATGAAAAAGTATGTGCTGTGCGTCGAATCACTATTCGACGCAATAATCAAATAATCAACACTAAACATATTATCTTAACTTTCCAGTCTCCCACTATTCCATCTCATATCAAAGCCGGCTACCTATTATGTCCCGTCAGACCATATATACCAAATCCCATCCGTTGCTTCCAGTGCCAAAAGTTCGGCCATACTAAAACCTCCTGTCGTGGGTCACCTGCCTGTGCCCGCTGTGGTGCCTCTGGCCACGACAGTGAAACCTGCTCTGCATCTCCTAAATGTGTAAACTGTAAACAGGAACATCCTTCATACTCCAGATCATGCCCAAAATGGGCTTTCGAAAAAGAAATCCAGTCCCTGCGTGCCACTCAAAGACTCTCATATCCAGAAGCCCGTAAAATAATAGAAAGCCGTACCCCTAAACCTGGTCTATCCTATGCAGCTGCAACAAAATCTACCAAATCAATAGCAACTCAGACTGACCACCAAATCGTACATGTCTCCTTCCTCTCTCCAACACACAAAAGCTAAACAATCAACTCCTAATCAAAATAAGTTCCGCCACAGCTCACAGAAAAAACATAAGAAAAAATCTCACAGCAATAGCTCTACTCAAGTCAGACCACAAATAAAAAAGTTCAGCTACAAACAAATATAACAAACCCAGCACAAGAAAACATACCTCCACAACGCCCATATAGATGACTCAATCCTACAATTATGACCCTCGGACTCTGAAATATCGATGAAGCATCGATGGATGATGAAGACATCCTGAGCCACCTCTCAACCCTACAGGGATTACCAAGACAACGCATCATGCCCCAACATAACATAGATAATGGCATCTGCTGCTATCCTGGAACTGCCACGGTTTTCTTAAAAAAAACGACGACCTCAAAACACTTATTTACAATCATAATCCCGCCTGTCTCGCCCTTCAGGAAACTTTCCTCAAAACCAATAGACCTACTAAAATCCGTAATTATACTGTCCTTCGCAAGGACAATGAGCTCAGTGATAGGGCCACAGGTGGAGTTGCCCTATTAATCAACAATAGCTATCCTCACACTATGCTCAATCTCAACACAACTCTACAAGCAGTTGCCACTCGTATTCCATCTAAAACAACTCACAACAGTCTGCAGTATATACCTCCCTCCTAGTGAAACCATCAGCCAAACTTCCCTCAATAGTCTTGTCAGCAACTTCCTTCCCCTTTCATCCTCCTTGGAGACACGAATGCCCAGTCTCTTCTGGGGCAGCCAAGACACTAACAATAGAGGCCATCAAATAGAACAACTCCTAACCGACTTCTCCCTCTGCTGTTATGAATAATGGTGACAATACCTATTTCCACTACCCAACAAAATCTTTCATGCAATAGACCTCGCCATCTGCTCTCCTCCAATCCTCCCACTGTATAACTTCTCTGTATCAAGTGATTTACATAACAGCGACCATTTTCCGATCATTCTCTCACCTTTGTATCAGAATCCAAACCAAACTTCAAAAATACCCAGATACATTCATGACAAAGCAGATTGGCAGACTTTCACTTCACTGTCAACAATATCCCCAAATATCATAGAAGGCACTATTGATGAGGTCGTTGAAACAATAACTACCACCATCATTAAGGCAGCAGACCATAGTATTCCGAAATCGGGCACAAGCTGTCGCAGAAATAAAAAACCGTGGTGGAACGAGGCATGCACCCTAGCAAAAAAGCAGCAGCAGAAAGCCTGGGGTACCTTCCGCCGATATCCCACAACAGAAAATCTTATTGCTTTTAAAAAAGCAAAAGCAGCCGCCCGCAAGGTGAGGCGGCAATCTCAAAAGGAATCATGGACGCAATATGTCTCCAGCATTAACACATCAATTTCTAGTAAGGAGCTATGGACCAAAACAAAAAGAGCTATGGGAATATACAACAACCATACCATACCCTGCCTTTCCATCAATAACAAAATTATCTCTGATACCACAGACATTGCAAATACCATCGGCGAAACATTGGCTCTATCCTCTTGCAGTACCTCTTACTCAAATACCTTTTATACCCATAAACTGCAATCTGAACGGCAAAAACTAAATTTTAAAACCTCCTCGCAGCTCTCCTACAATAGTATCTTTACAATCCATGAACTCACCAATCAACTCAGACAGTTACCGAATACTTCTCCTGGTCCCGATGGTATCACATATGAAATGCTAAAACATCTTTCTCATGATTCCCTTGCAAATCTACTTAAGCTTTTTAATAGAATCTGGAACGAACATACCTTTCCCTCCTCCTGGAGAAACCCCCCTCAGGGGGAAAACTTACTTTAGGTTTTTACGGGTGTCGCAACCCCGGGGCCCCAGCGATCTTTCGCTTTCCTCTGTTCTACCCTCCTCTCCTCTTAGCTATCTCTTTCTTTTTCCCCCCTCAGCGTAGTTTCCTCTATGGAGGTGAGGGCCCCCCTTTAGAAGCTGCGGTCGCCCTGTGCTGTCAGCTTCTACTGGCGGAAAACTACCCACGTGTTTGCCGTGCGTGGAGACCCGTGTCCCCGGAAAAGGGGATCCTGGTAATTGAGGGGTGTTTCCGTAAAGGAAATCATCATTACGGAATTTCCATAGACACGGGAGAAACCTCAACACATTGCTTTGGCCTCGGCTTCGGGTAAACGGGAGGTATACAGCGTTCCCCTGTATATCAATCGGCTGGTGGTACTGATTTTGATCAACTGCTAGGGATCAAGCAATCGGACATCTACTGGGCACGTCGTTAAGGGTGGATGCTGCCTAAGGGATGTACTGTGCGCGTATAGACCCGACTAGCACTGGTGTGCAATTGCACACCCCCTTGTTGGGCTCCGTGGTGGGTGGTGCGGTCGGGTCCGAACCTCAATTTCCCCAACATGGCTTTACAAAATTCTTTGTCTCACGTCAATGCTCCGCAGTCTACTCCCACTGAAAATACTGATGCACAATTTCTAAATATGAATGCTCGATTCTTCATCATCCACTATGTTGAAGGTAACTTTGCTGAAACATCACCATTCTTAATACACAAATGTATCACTGACAATGTAGGAGAAGTCAAAAAAGTTAAAAAATTAAGATCTGGAGACCTGTTAGTTGAAGTATCAAGCAATAGACAAGCATCCAAAATAATGAGGATTAAAAACTTTGGCCTAAAACCTGTCACAGTAACACCCCATACATCCTTAAACATCTCACGTGGAGTCGTATCTGAACCTGAACTTTTGCACTGCTCTGAAGCTGAACTATTAGAAAACTTAAGTGATGAAAAAGTATGTGCTGTGCGTCGAATCACTATCCGACGCAATAATCAACTAATCCCCACCAAACATATTATTTTAACTTTCCAGTCTCCCACAATTCCATCCCATATCAAAGCCGGCTATCTATTATGTCCCGTTAGACCATATATACCGAATCCCATTCGCTGCTTCCAGTGTCAAAAGTTCGGCCATACTAAAACCTCCTGTCGTGGGTCACCGGCCTGCGCCCGCTGCGGTGCCTCCGGCCATGACAGTGAAACCTGCTCTGCAGCTGCAAAATGTATAAACTGTGCACAGGAACATCCGTCATACTCTAAGTCATGCCCAAAATGGGCTTTCGAAAAAGAAATCCAGTCCCTGCGTGCCACTCAAAGACTCTCCTATCCAGAAGCCCGTAAAATAATAGAAAGCCGTACCCCTAAACCTGGTCTGTCCTATGCAGCCGCAACAAAACCTACTAAATCAATAGCCACTCAGACTGACCCTGTCATTCATCCTTCCTCTTCCAAGACATCAACAAGTAAACAATCAGTCCATAAACAAAACAGTTCCGCCACTGCACCAGAGAAAACTAAGAAAAAATCTCACAGCAATAGCTCTACTCAAGTCAGACCAACAATCAGTAAAGCAGCAACCTACAAATTAAAACACAACCGTTTCAGCACAAGGAAAATACCTCCTCAACCACATATAGATGACTCAATTTTAAAATTATCACCCTCGGAATCAGAAATATCGGATGAAGAATCGATGGAACATGAAGACATTGAGCCACCTAATAACCCTAAAGGGATTACCACGACAACGCACAATGCCCCTAACGTAACATAGTTATGGCATTGTTGCTGTCATGGAACTGCCACGGTTTTAAGAACAAAAACGACGACCTCAAAACACTTATTTACAATCACAATCCCGCCTGCTTCGCCCTTCAGGAAACATACCTCAAACCCAATAAGCACACTCAAATCCACAATTATACTGTCCTTAGAAAGGATTATGTGCTAGGGGAAAGGGCCTCCGGCGGAGTTGCCCTCCTAATAAATAATCACTATCCCTATTGTACTCTCAATCTCAACACACCTTTACAGGCTGTCGCTATTAGAATCCATCTTAAACATCTCACTACAATCTGCAGTATATATCTTCCTCCTAATGAAACAATCAGTCGATCTTTGCTCAATAACCTTGTCCAGCAACTTCCTCCCCCTTTCATACTCCTAGGGGACATGAATGCCCACAGTCCCCTGTGGGGCAGCAAAGACACCAACAATAGAGGCCAACAAATAGAACAAATCCTAACCGACTTTTCACTGTGTGTTATGAATAATGGTGACAGTACTTACTTCCATCTCCCCACAAAATCATTTCATGCAATAGACCTTGCTATCTGTTCTCCTCCAATCCTCCCACTGTATAATTTCTCTGCTTCTGGTGATCTACATAATAGTGACCACTTTCCGATCATTCTCTCTCCTTTGTATACTAATCCAAGCCAAACTTCAACAATACCCAGATACATCCACGACAAGGCAGATTGGCAGACCTTTACTTCACTATCAACAATATCCCAAAATATCATAGAAGGCACTATTGACGAGGTCGTCAATAAAGTCACGTCCACTATCATTAAGGCAGCAGATAATAGTATACCGAAATCGGGCACAAGCTGTCCCAGAAATAAAAAACCGTGGTGGAACGCTGCATGCACCCTAGCCAAAAAGCAGCAGCAGAAAGCCTGGGGTACCTTCCGCCGGTATCCCACAACTGAAAACCTTATCATTTTTAAAAAAGCAAAAGCAGTCGCCCGCAGGGTGAGGCGGCAATCTCAAAAGGAATCATGGATGCAATATGTCTCCAGCATCACTACATCAATCTCTAGTAAGGAGCTATGGACAAAAACAAAAAGAGCTATGGGAATATACAATAACCCTACCATACCTTGCCTATCCATCAATAACAAAATTATCTCTGATATTACAGACATTGCAAATACCATCGGCGAAACATTGGCTCTATCCTCTTGTAGTACCTCTTACTCAAATACCTTTAATACCCATAAACTGCAATCTGAACGGCAAAAACTAAACTTTAAAACTTCTTCGCAATACTCTTATAATAGTATCTTTACAATCCATGAACTCACCAATCAACTCAGACAGTTATCGAACACTTCTCCTGGTCCCGATGGTATCACATATGAAATGCTAAAACACCTTTCTCACGTTTCCCTTGCAAATCTACTACAGCTGTTTAATAGAATCTGGAACGAACATACCTTTCCTTCCTCCTGGAGAAATGCCATAGTCATACCCTTTCCAAAGCCCGGAAAAGACACCTCAAATCCTAATAACTACAGACCCATAGCCCTTACCAGTTGCCTTTGCAAACTGCTGGAGAAAATGATCAATGCACGCTTAGTTTACGTTTTAGAAACAGAGGGCCATATACACCCTTACCAAAGTGGCTTCCGCAGGGGCAGATCAACTATTGACAACATACTATATCTAGAAACTCAAATTCGTAACGCTTTCTTAAGAAGAAACCACTTAATCTCTATTTTCTTTGACATAGAAAAGGCATACGACAAGACCTGGAGATATGGTATTCTCCGGGATCTCCACAATCTAGGCTTCCGTGGCAACCTTCCAATATTTATCCAGAACTTCCTTTCACTTCGAAATTTCAGAGTACAAATAAACGGCATTCAATCAAATAGTTTCGTTCAAGAAGAGGGCGTCCCTCAGGGCTCTGTCTTAAGTGTTGCCCTCTTTTCAATAAAAATCAATAATATACTCAATCAATTACCTCCATCTGTTCACTGAAGCCTATATGTCGATGACCTTCAAATTTCTTGTCAGGGAAAGGACAGGCGTTACATTGAGCGTCAGCTCCAGAACACCATCAATCGCATCCTAAAATGGTGTACCACAAATGGATTTAACATTTCTGCGGAAAAGACTGTCAGTACGCACTTCTGTCGTTTACGAGGGATCCATCCTGATCCTGAGCTCTATGTGGGCAGCTCAAAAATAGAAATACGTGACTCCGCTAAGTTTTTAGGGGTATATTTTGACAGAAAATTGACCTTTGCTAACCATATCTCCTATATCCGCAACAAATGTGAAAAGGACCTAAATATCCTAAAGGTATTAACTAACACTTCTTGGGGAGCGGAGCGTGACGCCCTGTTGCGTATCTACCGTGCAGCAATTCGATCCAAAATAGATTACGCCTGTGTAGTGTATGGATCTGCATGTAGGTCAGCACTAAAAAAACTTGACACAGTGCATCATACTGCACTACGCCTCTGTTCTGGAGCTTTTAGAACATCACCCATACAAAGTCTCTATATCACTTGTCATGAGCCATCTCTCATCCACATCCGTCACAAATTATCATTAAACAATTATTTTCGCATCCTGTCTCATCCCTCCCACCCTTTGGGGGACGCATTGTCGGACACACATTTGGACCGCCAATATGGAAATCGCCCCTCATGCACTCCTCCCTTTGGTTTAAGGATCCGTAGGAGTCTAGTAGGTACCCAACTGGAGAATGTTAAAGTCTCCCCTAATTCTCCTCATGAAACGCCACCATGGACTATACTGCAGACCTCGTACCTCCAACCATTTAATGGCTTTACTAAACAGGGTACCGACCCAAAAATATATCAACAGTTGTTCTCAGACCACAAAAACAGATATAAAAAATATACAGAAATATACACTGACGGCTCCAAATTTGGGAATCATGTCGGCTTCGCCTTCGTTGGAAGTAACTATACCTGCAGCTATACTCTCCCTCCGTTCTGTTCAATCTTTACTGCTGAATTACTTGCCATCCATGAAAGCCTGTTATATATCTCTAAAATGACTACAAAAATGTATATCATCTACTCCGACTCCCTCAGTGTACTAAACAATCTAAAATCGGGCTCCTTCACTCATAGCTATATCACCAAAGTGCTACGTCTGCATGAACAACTGACAAATCGTGGATACAATATTCTCTACTGTTGGGTACCCAGTCATATTGGGATACTGGGCAACGAGAAGGCGGATAGTTTAGCCAGGCAAGCTACAATCCCCTACACTGGCTATCTCGCATACAATGACATAAAGTCCGGTACCTCTAGCATAGTACAAAGCAGTTGGACCAGTAAATGGGATAGTGAAACTGAAAACAAACTGCATTCTATCCGACCTTCCCTCACTCATTGGTCATCCCTTTCATATCGAAATCATGATGTCATTTTGACTCGTCTCCGCATTGGTCATACGAGAATCACCCATAAACACCTACTTCTGGGTGAACCTGCCCCTGAATGTTCACATTGTCAATCTCACCTTACCATTCGTCACATTTTAACCTCTTGTACAGCTTTTAATAATTTTTACCAAATATTTTTTAACTGTTCTCATCCCAAACTTGACGATATATTGGGTGAAACCCCTAACTGTAATTTATTTTCATTTCTTCGACGTATCAATCTGTTTTACTCAGTGTGAAATATACACCTTTCTCTGACTGGTATCTGGATGGGAGCCCCCATCCAGACGTCCTTGGCTTACTTTTATCTACTTTTTACCTTTCTACAGTTTGATTTTATCAGTTTTAGACCTTACGGATTTTAGCTTTACATGTTTTATACAACAACTTTTACGCGAAAGCGTTATTTTATTCTAAATACACATAGTCTGGCGCAGTATGTCCTTTCTGGACCTTGTGCCATTAAAAACCAACCAACCAACCAACCTCCTGGAGAAACGCCATAGTCATACCCTTTCCAAAACCCGGAAAAGACACTTCCAATCCTAATAACTACAGCCCCTCAGGGGAAAAACCTACTTTAGGTTTTTACGGGTGTCGCAATCCCGGGGCCCCAGCGATCCTTCACTCCTCTTTTGTTTACCCTCCTCTCTACTTTGCTTTCTCCTTCGCTTTCTCCCTCAGTGTAGTTTCCTCCTTGGAGGTGAGGGCCCCCCTTTAGAAGCTGCGGTCGCTCTGTGCCGTCAGCTTCTATTGGCGGTTAAACTGCCCACGTGTTTGCCGTGCGTGGAGACCCGTGTCCCCGGAAATGGGGATCCTGGTAATTACCGGTAGCTTTCTCCAACACATTGCTTTGGCCTCGGCTTCGGGTAAACGGGAGGTACACAGCGTTCCCTGTGTATCAATCGGCTGGTGGTACTGGTTCGGCCAACTGCTAGGTTCAAGCAAACGGACATCTACTGGGCACATCGTTAAGGTGGATGCTGCTTAAGGGATGTACTGTGCGCGTATAGACCCGACTAGCACTGGTGCATGTACATGCATCCCCTCGTTGGGCTCCGTGGTGGGCGGTGCGGTCGGGTCCGAATGTCCAATCCCCAATATGGATTCGACACTTTCTTTATCTAACGTCAACGTTCCGAACTCTCTTACTGAGGGAGCTATTACCGCAAAATTCTTTCTCGTAAAATGTCAGGACGGAAACTTTAACCAAACATCCCCATTTCTAATCCATAAAACCATACTTTCTAATGTTGGAGAAGTTGCAAAATTAAAAAAATACGCTCTGCGCATTGGTCATACGAGTTACACATAACATAACACGGCAAACAATATTATGCAATTAAAACTATCGGCCTAAAACCAGTCACTGTATTACCCCATAGGACACTTAATTCATCAAGAGGCGTCATATCCGAACCTGACCTATTACACTGCTCAGAGGCTGAAATCCTTGAAAATCTGAAATCCCAAAATGTTTGTGCAGTTCGCAGAATCTCTATCAGACGCAATAACCAAACACTGGACACCAAACATATAATTCTGACTTTCCAATCACCTAAACTTCCTTCCCATATCAAAGCAGGATACCTCTCATGTGCCGTTAGGCCATACATACCTAATCCTACTCGGTGCTTTCAATGTCAAAAGTTCGGCCATACCAAACCATCCTGTCGTGGTTCCCCAACCTGTGCTCGTTGTGGGATCTCCGGCCACGACAGTGACACCTGCTCTAATCCACCCAAATGTGTGAACTGCAAACAAGATCATCCTTCATATTCCCGCTCATGCCCAAAATGGTCGTATGAAAAAGAAATCCAGTCCTTGCGTGCCACACAAGGACTGTCTTATCCAGAAGCCCGTAAAGTGCTCAACTCCCGTACCCCCAAACCCGGTCAGTCTTACTCTGAAGCAGTCAAATCTGTTAAATCAATTGCCATACAAACTGAGCCACCAACATCTGTGCCTGTCTCTATACCTACTTCCACTAATAAAACTAAACACTTAACCTCTAACCAAAATAATTCTTCCATAGCTCTACAAAAAAGTACATCCAAGAAGAAGTCTCAAAGCAACAACTCCACTCAAAATAGACCTATAATCAAAAAATCTGCTGCCTATAAGACATGCTGCCTATAAGACAAAATACAGTAAGTCCAGACTTAAAAACATCCTTCCACAAAAACCCATTGACGATTCAATATTGCATTTAGATCCTACCGACTCTGACATTTCAGACAATATCATGGATGACGATGATATTCCTAGTACCCCACTTACACCTACGGGGACTAAAAGCAAGCTCTCCGTCATCCCTAACATCACTTGATTATGGCCCTGCTGCTATCTTGGAACTGCCACGGTTTCTTAAATAAAATCGATGACCTCAAAACTTTAATTTATGATCATAATCCCGCTTGCCTTGCCCTACAGGAAACATATCTCAGGACCAATAAACAAACGCAAATCCGTAATTATATCACCCTCAGAAAAGATTATGAGCTAGGGGACAGGGCCTCTGGCGGAGTTGCCCTCTTAATAAACAATAAATATCCTTATCGTCCCATTAATCTCAACACTACTTTGCAGGCTGTCGCCGCTAGCATCCATCTCAAACAACTTACCACAATCTGCAGTATCTACCTTCCCCCTAATGAAACAATCAGTCAAACTTTACTAAATAATCTGGTCCTGCAACTTCCACCTCCTTTCATCCTCCTGGGGGACATGAATGCTCATAGTCCCTTATGGGGCAGTAAAGATATCAACAATAGAGGACAACAAATTGAACAACTCATAACGGACTATAATCTTTGCATCATGAATAATGGCAACAACACCTATTTCCATTATCCGACTAAATCATTTCATGCCATAGATATTGCAATCTGCTCTCCACCCATCCTTCCTCTGTATAATTTCTCTGCTTCTAGCGACCTACATAATAGTGATCACTTCCCAATTCTACTCTCACCTCTATATCAAAACCTTACCCATAATTCTACCATCTCTCGTTATGTACATGCCAAAGCAGACTGGGACGCCTTCACTGAGCTATCCGTCATACCCCCTGACGCCATAGAAGGTACAATTGATGAGGTCGTTACAAAAGTTACTTCTATCATAATAAAAGCTGCAGATGCGTCTATCCCTAAATCAAATAATACACTCCGAAAAAACAAAAAACCGTGGTGGAATGAGACATGTACCCTCGCCAAGAAGCAGCAACAGAAAGCATGGGGTGTCTTCCGGCGGTACCCTACAACCAAAAACCTTATTTCCTATAAAAAAGCAAAAGCCTACGCCCGTAAAATACGCCGGCATTCACAAAAGGAATCCTGGATTGACTATGTGTCCAGTATCACCTCATCTACTTCCAGTAAAGAACTGTGGACTAAAACTAAAAGGACAATGGGCATCTACAATAACCATCCTATATCCTGCCTTTCCATCAATAACTCCACAATATCAGACCCAAAAGAGATAGCCAACGCTATCGCTAAGTCCCTAGCTTTCAATTCTAGCAGTACCTCCTATTCAAACACCTTCCTTACATATAAACAACAATCTGAAAGGTATAAATTAAATTTTAATACTCTTTCCCATTTTCCTTACAATAGCATGTTCACCGTCAATGAACTCATGAGGTACCTAAAGCAGTCATCAAATACCTCCCCTGGTCCAGACGGCATCACATATGAAATGTTAAAACACCTACCCTACAATTCTTTACTTAATCTTCTACACCTATACAATAGAATCTGGAATGAGCATGCATTTCCTTCCTTCTGGAGGAATGCTGTGGTCATTCCCTTTCCTAAACCTGGAAAAGATGCATCTGATCCGAATAATTACCGCCCAATAGCGCTTACTAGTTGCCTGTGTAAGCTGATGGAAAAGATGGTTAATGCTCGCCTAGTTTATGTCTTAGAAGCCCAGGGCCATATACACCCTTTTCAGAGTGGCTTCCGTAAAGGCAGGTCCACCAGCGATAACATTTTAAACCTGGAGACAAACATCCGTCACGCATTCCTGCGAAAAAATCATTTAGTGTCCATCTTCTTCGATATAGAGAAAGCCTATGACAGGACATGGCGGTACGGTATTCTCCGTGACCTCCACACCTTGGGCTTCCGTGGCCATATGCCTATTTTTATACAAAACTTCCTTTCTCTACGAAATTTCAGGGTCCGCATAGATAACACAGTGTCTAGTAATTTTACTCAGGAAGAGGGTGTGCCTCAAGGTTCTGTACTGAGTGTCACCCTCTTTTCCATAAAAATTAATGACATTCTAAACCAACTCCCTACCACTGTTTGTGGTAGCCTCTATGTAGATGACCTACAGGTCTCTTGCCAGGGCAAGGACATGCGTCTCTTAGAACGGCAATTACAAAATACCATCAAACGCATTTTAAATTGGTGTAACACTAACGGCTTTAAAATCTCTGCCAACAAGACAGTAGCCATCCACTTTTGCAGGAAGCGTGGGATCCATCCAGATCCAGAACTTTACTTAGGCCGGTCCAAAATAGAAGTCCGGGATTCTGCCAAGTTTTTAGGTGTTTTCTTTGACAAGAAACTCACGTTCGCTCAACATATTTCCTACCTTCGCAGCAAATGCGAAAGGAACTTGAATATTTTAAAGGTGCTTTCCAATACCTCTTGGGGGGCTGAGCGTGATGCCTTGTTGCGTGTATACCGTGCTGTTATCCGCTCAAAAATGGATTACGCTTGCAGCATTTATGGATCAGCCTGCAAGACAGCTTTAAGAAAACTTGACACTGTGCATCATACCGCACTACGTATCTGCTCCGGAGCTTTTAGGACTTCTCCAGTCCAGAGTCTTTACATAATCTGTCATGAGCCATCCCTCACTCATACTCGTCATAAGATTTCACTCACTACATTTTTCCGGATACTTTCTCATCCTTCACACCCCTTAAAGTCCTCTTTTTTAGATAATCACCTGGATCGCTTTTACCAAAATCGTCCATCTTGCATACCTCCTTTTGGACTCCGAAGTCGCCGGAGTCTTATGGGTACCCATTTAGCTGATGTAAGGGTCTCTACTAGCTCGCATCTTGAAATTTCACCGTGGGACACTCCATATGTCTACTACTTACAACCTTTCAAAAGTTTCACAAAACAGAATACGGATCCTCTAATATATCAACAGCTATTCCACGACCACAAAGCCAAATATTATAAGTATGAAAATCTCTATACGGATGGTTCAAAGTCTGAAAACCATGTTGGCTTTGCCTATACCGATCGTTCTCACACATGCAGCTATACTCTCCCTACCTTTTGCTCTGTATTCACTGCCGAACTTTTAGCCGTTTATGAAAGCCTCCGGTTCATCTCTACCTCAGACAAAAAACGCTTCATAATCTATACAGACTCTTTAAGCGTTCTGGAAGGCCTCCACTCTGACTCTACTTCAAATAGCTATATTAGTAAAGTCCGCTATATGCACAGACAACTAACTGATAATGGCTATGATATCCTTTACTGCTGGGTACCGAGTCACACCGGAATACAGGGCAATGAGGAAGCTGACTCTCTGGCCAAACTAGCTACCCTTCCTTATCCCTGCCCTCTGCCTTATAGCGATATAAAATCAGGAATATCCTATCTCATACAAGACCATTGGATCAGCGAATGGAATAGAGAAATAGACAATAAACTGTATCAGATACACCCATCTCTCAACCACTGGCCCTCTCATCCCAATCGCAAGCATGATGTCATTCTGACACGTCTCCGCATCGGACACACGAGACTAACCCATAAACACTTACTGCTAGGTGAACCTGCTCCGGAGTGCCCCCATTGTCATACTGACCTCACCATTCGTCATATTTTAACCTCATGCACTGCTTTTAATAGTTTTTACCAAGCACTTTTTAACTTCTCTCATCCCAAACTTGACGATATTTTGGGTGAAACCCCGCATCGGAATCTATTTGCCTTTCTTAGGCGCACCAATATTTTTTACTCAGTGTGAAGTACCTATTTTTGTCTGACTAGTATCAGGATGGGGACCCCCCATCCAGATGTCTTTATTCCACTTTTATCTACTTTTAACACTTCTCGAATTTTACTTTTCACCTTTTTAGTCTTTACCTTTTAGCTTTTACTGGGTTTTGTGATAGCTTTTTCCCTGGTTGCATCTTTATATCGTTTTAACTCATCGTCTGGCGCAGCATGTCCTTTCTGGACCTTGTGCCAATAAACACCAACAAACCAACCAAAATAGAAGTCCGGGATTCTGCCAAGTTTTTAGGTGTTTTCTTTGACAAGAAACTCACGTTCGCTCAACATATTTCCTACCTTCGCAGCAAATGCGAAAGGAACTTGAATATTTTAAAGGTGCTTTCCAATACCTCTTGGGGGGCTGAGCGTGATGCCTTGTTGCGTGTATACCGTGCTGTTATCCGCTCAAAAATGGATTACGCTTGCAGCATTTATGGATCAGCCTGCAAGACAGCTTTAAGAAAACTTGACACTGTGCATCATACCGCACTACGTATCTGCTCCGGAGCTTTTAGGACTTCTCCAGTCCAGAGTCTTTACATAATCTGTCATGAGCCATCCCTCACTCATACTCGTCATAAGATTTCACTCACTACATTTTTCCGGATACTTTCTCATCCTTCAAAACCCCTTAAAGTCCTCTTTTTTAGATAATCACCTGGATCGCTTTTACCAAAATCGTCCATCTTGCATACCTCCTTTTGGACTCCGAAGTCGCCGGAGTCTTATGGGTACCCATTTAGCTGATGTAAGGGTCTCTACTAGCTCGCATCTTGAAATTTCACCGTGGGACACTCCATATGTCTACTACTTACAACCTTTCAAAAGTTTCACAAAACAGAATACGGATCCTCTAATATATCAACAGCTATTCCACGACCACAAAGCCAAATATTATAAGTATGAAAATCTCTATACGGATGGTTCAAAGTCTGAAAACCATGTTGGCTTTGCCTATACCGATCGTTCTCACACAT
>JAWZYV010020339.1:0-21998 GCA_038373885.1 Cheiracanthium punctorium | reverse complement strand
TGGTTAATGAAAGTAAAATATGTATTTAAAGAAGAGCTATTTCAAATGTCACATTCAAGAGCAATGGTAAACAGAAACAGGGTTGCCAGATCAAAATTCATGAAAATAGCCAAATGGCTTCTGAAAATTAGCCAAAAATAGCCAAACTGGCGATTGCAGCGTCATCTTTAGGATTTTTAATTAAACTTTGCAGAATTTGAAATTGGAATAGAGTATGGACATGTTTTCTTACATAAGGACGGGGGCGACATTCTTCCAAAATCTTTTAAAATATTTGTTCAAAAAATCAAAGAGAACCTTCTATTTTCTGCTCTTGAATTCCGTACATGTTCAGCCGTTAAAGAAAAGCAAAATCGGTCATAAGCAGTGGCGGTTCCAGGGGGGGGGCACGGGGTTCATGACCCCCCCCAAATGCTCTTCGACTAAGGGGCCTAGATTAACCATCCCCCCCTTAAAAAATGAGGGCCCAAATCGAGCTCGAACAAGGGCCCAAAATAGAGGCCTAGATTAACCATCTCCCCCCCCCCAAAAAAAAGAGGGCCCAAGTCGAGCTTGGACAAGGGACCAAAATTCAGAAAGGCCTTGATCATGTGCATACATACCACACTGTGCTGCTGAAAGAGAATTTCTCTTTAGAAGACCATTGGTCTTACTAGTTTATTTTATAATAATACTAAAGTATGCACACAATATTCTATGTGCTCAGACGTTCCTCCTTGGCAGAAAAATATGCAGCCGTTTTGTAAATATGTGCGCTAATCCATATCCATGGAGAGCAAGGGAAGGGGGAGTCACAACGAGCCTGATTAAGGTAAAGGTTGAAGGGGTAGTTGCCCCAAACCCATAGTAAAAGAAAACTCAAAATCAAAAAATGGTTTATAGAAAAATGTGTGAATTGTGTGTGCGTAATTTATTATACTCGTATTCGAACCCCCTCCCCCTTTCAAAAGGCCTTCCTCGTCTTGAAAAGCAGTCTAAGGAGCACCTATGTTTGTAAATAATTAATTTATGGAATCCAAATATAGCATAACTGCTACAAGATCATAAAAATTATAGAGGAGGAAAGGGGGGGGTCACGAGGAAGGATCATACCTAAACAGGGCCGGATTACCCATTGAGTATGCTTCCGCTTAGGGGCTATGGGCTCCTAGGCGGCCTGCGTTACAATTTAGAAGAATAAAATTATAATCAAACGTCATAAAAGCTATTTTAGTGTTAATATTTTTTACAGCATTTGTAACTCCGAGAAAATAATTCTGATTAATTAGCTACTTTGTACACAATAAAAAATTTCCGGCATTGTTAGCCACTACACTTCTTAATTGAAGTTTGAATGAATATGTGCTAGAAAGTTTGAAGCTGACTAATTAGCTTGAAGTTTTATGTGCACATTTCAGTTATGTGCACATTTCAGTGATGTCCTGCATTAGACAGATCATTGTGATATATTTTGAAATTCAGTAAAGTAATGAGAATTTTTAGCACTACGTCTACTCGAAACTCGAAAGGGCTATGGTAATCATAAGAAGGCTTTTAAATAAAAAAACCTTCGTAACCCTGTCATCACACTCCATGACTATAAGCTTTTAATTATGAAATTTGTTCCATAGAAGAAATTGTTTTTCCCTTTGAAAATATCTGGAAGCAAGCAGTTCTGTAAAATTTAAATATGGGATGATACACTACACATTAGCGGCAAAAACCCTGTGTTCTGTAAAACAATTTTCTCTCCGAAAACTTATGCATCCTTTCAGTGTCCAAAAAAATTCTAAGGGAAATCGCATTTTCAACTAAGCGCTAAGCAGGTGTTTTCCATTGACGAAACACCAATCCATTAATTAGTAGTGGCATATTTTTTTAAGTTTAAAGATGGGTATAGTGAGGGGGTCAAGAACCATTATAAATTCTTAGCGATGCCTGTTCCTGGCATGAAAGCTATTAGTTTACCAGGGAGTTGCCGACACCCCCAAAAGCCATTTTTCAGTTCCATTATGTGTTTCACAAATGAACAGCATGTGGATTTGTTTTGGAAAAGCAAACACTTCTTGCATCTGCTTTCTGGTGTAGAACTCTCGTTGGGACTCCAGAGGTAGCAGACATAAACTATTGTTCCATTTTAAACCCGGACAAAGTAAAAGGTTTAGTGTCGCCAATTTCGGTATTTCGGATACAAGGAACTAAACTTGAAACATATGCGAAGATTGATTGGGGAGAAACGGGACAAACAAGTCTGCATCTGCAAGACTCGAAAGTTGTAAGAAAACGCCAATCCGATGATTTAAAGCGAGCAGCTCCACCCACAGTGGACAATGGACAAGGAGAAAAGTGGAAAGGGGAAAAACAATATAGCCCCCCGTATATATATATATATATATATATATATATATATATATATATATATAATATATAATATCTTACTTACGTAAAGTGAAATCCCAAGATAATCCATTGATAAAGTGAAAAAAATATAAAAAAATAAAAAAGTAGATAGCACATGGTGCCAATTAACGAGCTTATACCGGATAAGTGTTTAAATATAGCCTTTTAAGGCAATGAAAGTGTGGATAAATTGGATATAAAGCGCCAAATTAGAACTGGTGTGCTTTTAAGCCTAATCACATGTAACCGCAAATAGACGGAAACTGGAATGGATATTGAAATGGTGTGCTCTATCATCAGGCGCCACCGCACACACATTTCAATTGAATCGAAAAAAACAATAATAGCTAGGTTTCTGCAAGTTACCTGACCAAAATTAGGGTCCTTTTGTAACTTGGGGGCGCGACCGTAGCTATTAGAAATAAACAACGAGGAAGTGGACCGACAAGAAGATCAAAGCTCAGTAATGGAGGCAGTATTAGTGCATGTTGCCATCAGAGAAGACTTAATGCCATCAATAGACAAGTAATGCCATGAGTGTGAAAAAAAATGATATATTAATAATACTTTGGAAATATGGAAAGGAAAGGGATAAATAAAGAGTAATAATTAAATGAATAAATAAAAAGAATAAAAATGGTAATAATTAAATGAATAAATAATAAATAAATATAACACTAGTATAGCTAGCCTATGTTTAACGTAGTACTAGCTGCAGTAGCTAAGAAGTACTTAGTTGAGGTTGTGGAAAAGGAGAAAAACTGTAGAAATAATTTTAACAGTAATGATATTGATACTAATTATACACATTTATTACGTGCTATTTATGCTAATATAATTGTAAAATATTTAGGTAGAACAATACTCTGTATGGCTTCATTGGTTACAGACTCACATAAAAAAGGAAAAAGTACCAGTAATCAACTATTGTTAAGGATAATGCGATTTTCGAATTAAGCGGACTGTATATTTTCTAAATAATTTCTTTATTTTACATATATACAAGATAATGTAATGCGTGTTACTGCGGATTGGTAGATGCGATGCGAAGTTCTGGAGATAGAAATTGCGCAGTAAAATTGGAGAGCTTGGCTAAAAAGGGTTACAATAATTCAGAGAAAATTCGCCAAGCTGAGCGTGGGCGTTAACATACCGCCCGACCGTGCAAGGTTACAGACATTGCACACCAAAAAACACAAATAATAACAATTGAAATTAAGAATCTGAGTACACATAAAATTACAAGTTATGAATAAACATACACACATTAATATTAAATACAACATCGTAACAAGATATTTAAGTAAGCTAATTGAAGATTTTTTTTTCTAATTATCAATTGGTAACACCGCCAATTTAGTAATTGGACGTTTATAAGTCCCTGTTGCCGTTTTTACGAGACAGACACGAACAGCGTTATCCTTTCCATAAAATACCTTCTGAATTCTTCCTAGCATCCAGGAGTTAAGAGGCATGTTATCCTCCTTTACTACTACCATAGTGCCTATGCTCACATTGTCCTTTTTAAAGTACCATTTATTTTTCTGTTGTAGATGATTAAGATAATCTCTATGCCATCTAAGCCAAACATGTTGCGTTATTTTTGTTACCCTTTGCCATCGCCTCAGAATATGGTCTGAAAAATCAGTGAAATTTGGTTCACTCATAGCCAAAATTGGTCTACCGATCAAAAAATGAGCGGGAGTTAAAGCTTGCAATTCATTTGCGTCAGACGAAATAGGAATTAATGGTCTCGAATTCAAAATACCTTCAATTTGATTGCAAATGGTTAAGAATTCTTCATAAGTCAGCTTAAGACCACCTACAGCACGTAAAAAGTGAAATTTGAACGATTTCACTCCAGCCTCCCAAATACCTCCGAAATGAGGAGACCTTGGGGGGATGAAGTTCCACTGAATTTTCTCACAGCCTAAATAATTACCTAAACTATGATCTGGATTGTTAACCAACTTATATAAGCGTTTTAATTCATTGTTTGCTCCTACAAAATTACGACCATTATCTGTGAAAATAGTTGAGATCTTCCCTCTTCGCGACATGAATCTTTTTAGAGCGGCTATAAAAGAGTCCGAAGTCAATTCTGAGACGATTTCAAAGTGTACCGCGCGGGTAACAAAACAGACAAAAATTGATACGTAAATTTTTTGAAGGGGTCCCTTCCGTTGATACTTGTTTTTAATGTAGAAGGGTCCGCAAAAGTCTACGCCAGTAACTGAAAAGGGAGAAGTAGGATTACATCTTTCTTTGGGTAAATCACCCATTTTTTGTACTGAAAATTGGGGATTATACTTGTTGCAAATTACACAATTATGCACAATACTTCGAGCTAAATTTCTACCACTTATTGGCCAGAAGTTTTGCCTGGTTAGATGTAAGAGCGTTTGCGCTCCAACATGGCAGTTTTTTAAGTGAATATCTTGCATTAGTAATTTGGAAAAAATGCTATTTTTTGGCAATACTACAGGGTGTTTCACTTCAAAGGGTAGATCAGAATTTTTAAGTCGTCCACCAACTCTAATAACATTTAAATTACTATCTAAAAATGGCGACAAAAATTTTAACTTGCTAGAAGATGTTACCTGTTTACCCTTCTTTAGCATGTCGTAGTCTTCAGCCAGAGCATTTTGCTGCACCAGCGAAATTAATTTATACTCACCTTCTTGAATTTCAGAGGCGGAAAGAGAGCCGCTTCTCTTCTGGTTTCTACAATTACTTATAAATCTAAGAACAAAACTAAAAATGTTAATTAGTTTCCTATAATTATTACTGATGCTAAAAAAGGTAGTTAAAAATTCAGAAGAATTTAGAGTCAATAAATTGTGAGTCATATTGTCCTTCAGTTCATTCAAAAAATAGGAGTCAGAAGACACATCATCTTGTGGCTGGTCATCATAAGAAACTAGTTCTTGAAGGAAAGGCGGGCCATTCCACCACAGGCTATGCTCAGCCAGTTGGTCTGGAACAAGTCCTCTTGAAATAACATCTGCTGGGTTATCTTGCGATGGAACGTGCTTCCAAGTGCAGTTCTCAGTCAATTGTTGTATTTTAGACACCCTGTTTGCTACAAATGTTTTAAGACGATAAGGGGGTGTACGAATCCATGCTAAGGATATGGTAGAGTCAGTGTACATCATTACACTGTCTATTTTAAGATTTAGTGACAGCTCGGTTTTGATGTATAGTTGAGCTGCGAGAAGACAACCACTGAGTTCAAGTCTAGGAATAGACAATGTTTTCAAAGGGGAGACTCGGGACTTGCTTGCCACAAGTCTACAAGTTGAGGTATCGTCATTCATAATGCATTGTAGATAAATGACTGCGCCGAAAGCTGCTTGAGACGAGTCGGCGAAGCAGTGAAGCACTATTTTGCGAGGAGTATCGACGAGAATCCATCTTGGAATTTTTATCAGTTCAAGGCTCTTTAAAGAAGAAATCAAGTTGTTCCATTCTTCGGTCAGGTTTAGAGGGAGAGTGTCATCGAAACTTAAATTTTGCAACCACAGTTTTTGAAGAAATATTTTCATTTTACAGATAACAGGTCCAAGTAACCCCAATGGATCATATTGTCTTGCGATGGAAGAGAGTACTGTCCTTTTGGTGGGATTGGGGTTCTGACTGCAACCAACCCTAAAAACAAAACAATCCTCGAAATGGAACCAATACATGCCCAAAGTTTTCGAAACATGAGGATCAAGTGAAAATGAGCGTTCTTGGTTTAAATTTGGATGACTATTCAAGAGTTCGTGAGAATTAGAGGACCACTTGTGAAGGGTCATGCCGGCTTTAGCAAACATATCCATGAGTTGCTGCTGGGCAGTTTGTGCGATTTTAAGATCATTCGCACCAGAAATGCCGTCATCCATATAGATGTCACGTAATGCGATTTCTGAAGCTAAAGGATAATTTAATGACTCATCCATTGCGAGTTGCTTCACGGTGCGTATCGCGTAATATGGTGCACAGGATGTTCCATAAGTGACAGTTTTCAGCCTATACGTAATTGCCTTACATGAGCTGCTATCATACCACAAAATGCGTAAATAGTCTCTTTGATGAGGAGCTATTAATATTTGACGAAACATCTTTTTAACATCAAAGGTAAATGCGAATTTATGCGTTCTGAACCTGATTAATAAATCAAAAATATCCTCCACAACGTCACCCTTTAACAAAACATCATTTAAGGAAACTCCGTTAGAACTCGGCGAACTCGCGTTAAATACCACTCTTAGGGGAGTACTTGACGAATCAGCCTTGTAAACCCCATGATGAGGTAAAAAATAATAATTGCTGGGTAATTCCTCCTCAACTACCCCTTCCATGTGATTTAGGGTTTTATACTCCTCCATAAATTCATAATAAAGTCTTTTCATGTGGGGTTCTTTTTCTAATCTTTTAATTAAATTATCCAAGCGTTTTTGTGCAATTTGTTTTGAGTCTCCTAAATTAGGGGGAAATTCTTTCATAGCCATTTCTACAACGTAGCGGCCTTCATTATTCCTCTTATGCGTTATCTTAAAATGTTCCTCACAGAAGGCAGATTCCTCACTTACAGAACAATTATTTTCATTAATTGAATCTAATTTCCAAAATCTTTCGATTAAATTGTCAATCGGTTCGTTCTGCGTCACAAGACCACAAAATTTATGGTTAAAGTTTTCTTCTGCACTTGCGCTAGCTATATACCCAAATTTTGAATTTTGAAAGATGAATTTATCAATGACGTATTTACCTGACTCTAAAATTTCAAAAAGGAAGGAAGCTGAGAGTAAAATATCTATTTTATGTGACTGACCCAATTTTGGGTCTGCCAAACATAAACCAGATGGAAGATTAATTTTTTCTATGTTACTATTAGGGGAGGGAACAAAATCTGTTATTTTGGGAATGACTAATAAATCTACAGTCTGGGAAAAGGATTTATCCTTGTTCGTAATATGCGCGGATGTTTTTGAATTTATATGAGTGACACTTTTATTTAAGCCACAGACTGTCATGTTAATTCTAATTTTCTTTAAACCCAAGTCATTAGCTAATTGCGACGAAATAAAATTATTTTCACTTCCTGAGTCAACAAGCGCTCTCGCAGGCAAAAAGGCTCCACAGCCGTTCTTAATATAAACAATCACGGTCGGCAATAGTGCTGACTCAACCTTGTCTGTACGCTCTCTCTGAGTATGCAACGAAACCGATAAATCACACTGGGTTTCTGAATTACTCGTCTTGCGGTTTTGGGTGCTGGGATCTCCAACTGATAAGGGTTTAACCGAATCTCTTTTGATCCCTGCGTTATAATGAATGTGCAAAAGGCTATTATGATTTAAGGAGCATTGTTTACACTTTCTATCACTTAAACAGCGATTTAATTTATGCATATTTGACAAGCAATTTGTGCAATGAGTATTTTTTATTAAATTAAGCCTGGATGATGGGTCTAATTTCAAAAACGATGCACATTTAAATAAAGGGTGAGGTTGCGTACCCTTGCATGCAATGCAAACATTTTTATTATCATTTTTTGCAAAAAAGGAATGGGATTTTCTATGCGTTTCAAAAGGATGTTTCGGTTTTATGTTAGCACCAACGGTTTGAACATTTTCTAACATCAGACAGCGCTTTTCTAAAAATTCAATGAAATTGCTCCATTCAGGCAATTCTGATGAGACTAAAGAAAGTTCAAACTGTCTTCGCGTTTCTTTATCTAGCTTTTTAACTAGTATATTAATTAGCATTGTTTCCGAAAATGAATTGAGTTCTAAGCCTATCAGTTTAAGTGCTCTAATGTGTTTTTGACATCCGTCAACTATTAGTCTTAAGCCTTTAGCTGATTCATGCGATGGTATATCTAACGACAATAGTTCATTTATGTGACTGTTGACAATTAATCGCTTGTTTTCGAAACGATCTGTTAAAGCTTCAACCAGTGACGAATATGAATCGTCTAGCGTAACTAAATCAGCCGCAGGACCTTCAAGGGTCGATTTCAGGTAATACAGTTTCTGAACATCTGTTAACTTATCATTCTGATGAATTAGATTATCAAATTGGTTCTTGAATGTATACCAGTCCTGGTATTGACCAGAAAATTTAGGTAAAGGAATTTCTGGTAGCTTTATGTTTACACAATTTGCATTTGATTCTGATATTTTAGTAGTAAAGGTATTATCGCAAACTTTATTTGATGGGTAAAGAATTTTTTTAATCCTTACCTCTAAGTTCATGCAATTTTCTTCCAGTTCCAATACTGCATTTTCTAAAGGAACCAAATCGTCATCGTTCTTTACGGCTTCAAAATATTCGAATCGTAAGGCTTCCAATTTCGGCATTAAATTGCGGAGGTGTTCTAGTTTGGTTTCCAGTTCTAATTTGTCTCTCTCCTTATCTTCGTCCAAGTATGCTGCCAGTCTTGTAATTATTCCCTTTAAAGCTCCTCGTTTTCGGTTAATTATGGTGAGGGCATCCTTCACCGACATAATGCGAGAGTATCCAATTTTACCGAAATATGTAAAAATTTGCTGATGCGTTCTCCGTCGCGTGCGGACCAAAATGTTAAGGATAATGCGATTTTCGAATTAAGCGGACTGTATATTTTCTAAATAATTTCTTTATTTTACATATATACAAGATAATGTAATGCGTGTTACTGCGGATTGGTAGATGCGATGCGAAGTTCTGGAGATAGAAATTGCGCAGTAAAATTGGAGAGCTTGGCTAAAAAGGGTTACAATAATTCAGAGAAAATTCGCCAAGCTGAGCGTGGGCGTTAACAACTATTCATAATTATAGATGTTTTTTTATATATATAAAATATATTGATATATATTTTTATGATTTTTTTTTTTAAATATAGAAAGAATCAACAACCAACCCCATCCTCACCAACCAATATTCTGATTAGGACATACAGTATTTTTGATTACATAGAGGATATAAAATGGAAGTTAGAAATTTACTGGGATAATTATATTTTATAGCTGTGTTATATAGGTCAGTTAAGTTACTGGCCTTAAAACTATTGGTACATAGAGACTCTATTCTATACTTATGATTAGAGATAATATTTCTAAACACAGAAGTGTGCATACATGAAGTGAAATGAGTGAAAGTATTAACCTGAAAATTAAAGTCATTTCTTTTATTATATATATTAAAGTATAGACTCTTATTATCATTAATTCTAATTTTTAAATATAGTTCTCCTGTCAATAGTCAATTTCATACTCAAATAGACTTTATAAAGCAGCATTTCATAATTACTTATGTAGATAAATCATCCAATAATTATGCTTTAATTTGTAAACAGTTATATCATAGCTTGTTAGCCTCTACAATTGTAAATAACAGTATCTATTCCTCTACTAATTTGTCTACTGTAGTTTGTAACAAAAAAATTCTGGCTTATTCTATAAACTTCTCAACCTACAACATAATAATCTAAACTATCCTTATATTGTACTAATCCCTAAATTTCATAAATCGCCTTTAAAGTTTCGAACTGTTACAATAGGATGTAATACATATAGCAATGCAGCAAGTAAACTTCTATTAAAGATACTGTCTGTTATGCATGAGTATTATATAAAACGTAATGATTACTCTATCTCTATAGGAAATAGTTATGATCTACGCAATACAATATGTACTATTAGTAATATTACCTCTTTATATACCTATGATTTTAAAGATCTATTTAACAATATTTCTCTTGACGACCTTTACAATGTAATTAATGAATTATTTGAAACTTGTGTTAACAATATTCAGCTCCCTTCCCATGTTGATGTAACTTATTTCAGTTGTCTTTCTAAATTTATTATCTATAATAATTTTATTCTACATAACAATAAAATATATCTACAAAATCATGTTATACCACAAGGTGGTTCAGCATCTAGTTACCTTGCAGATCTTTACTTATATTACTATGAAAAAGAATATACTAATACACACATCATTCTTAAACGATATATAGATGATATCTTACCTATAAACACTAATAATAATAATAACATTATCTTCCCCATAAAATATCCATCTGCTCTGGAATTAATTAAAAATGATATGCTTAACAATTCTGTTAGTCTTCTAGATCTAAGTATCTCCATCACTCCTAGAAATAGCCTTAGTTTCAATATCTATGATAAGCGTAAAGATTTTAGCTTTAAAGTAAATAGCTTTACTCATTTTTCCTTCTGCTTACATAAATCTGTATTTCGCAATATCATCTATAATCACTGCTGTAGAATCAAGTTTCTATGTTCTGAAGATTTTAAAGTCTCAAATTTTAAATCTCTATTTCTGTCAGCTAGACAATACAACTATCCCACTAAGTTCCTAAAATCTATTATATACAATTCTTGATAATGATGTGTCTAGTGTCTTTGTTAATTTACTGGAGGTTGGGTGGGGTTTTGGTTTTAAGGTTGTAATTGGATGGTTGGGTCGGGCGGAGGAAGATTTTCTCATTTAAAAAAAAAAAAGAGTAATATGTTTAAAAACAATTTGGATGTGTATATGCATGCATATATATATCTGGAGGGATTAAAAAAAAAAAGAAAAAAAAACGAAAAAAAAAACGGGGTTCCTATATTGTGATTATTCTGTCCTAAACATTATTTTTTTATTTTTTTCTTATTTACTAGATTAATCTTCTGTCATACAATAACTTATTATACATACTATGTCAATAATAATAATCATTATATTTTTTAAACAATATGTTATATTTAATTTTTCTATACTATTTATTTTATTCAATCATTTTAATTTATTATTATTCAATATATATTTATTATATTAATATACCTGGATATTCTTAAAATTTAATAATATTACCTTTTAGTATTTGGCAACTCCTATACTTTCTTCTTTCCACTTTTACACTTTTATTTAGTGGCAACACCATTTTTCACTTATTACAATTCTTAGCATTGGCAACACATATCACTTGTTCAAATGAGATTTCCATGTGCTCAAGGTCTGGCATGTAAAATTATAATTCCTATTTCTAATTTTTGCTATCTTTTTTATTTCTTCTTTCCTTTATATAGTAGGGTAGGGCCCAGATGTGTGGAGTTAATATCTCTTCTGATATGCCACACAACCGAAACCCTACTATTTGGTTTGCTCTAAATTATAATCCACTGTTTGTGGCCCCTGACGATGGTGACAGTGGTTATAATTTCCGTTCCATTATATTATCATAATAATTCTTGCACTTTATTTGGCTTCAAAATCTGGTTTCTAATTCTTGCTAATAGCTGTTATATTTTTATGCGAGATATGTCTTATTTGTAGTATGTTTTGTGTTTTACTTATTAGTTAATATATATATATATATATATATATATATATATATATATATATATATATATATAAATCACATAATCAAAACAATAATAGACTAACTTTATTTAGGACTGAGTTTCTATGTATTTTTTCAAAATTGTTTTAGTTTTCATTTCAAGTTATGTATGAAATCATTAATTTGATACAAAGCATTAAACACATCTTCAAGTAAATTAACACAGATTTCAATTGAATGATAAATAACTGATAGGGTTAGGTGGGGTAAAATGAACAGTCTACAAAAAGCAGACAATAAATTTCAAATGCATTGGTTTATTGGCATACTGATTTTTGTTTAGCTCATTTATATTATAAGCAATATTTTTAAACTAATATATTTGATTTGGTAAAATTATATGTAATGGCAACACTTACAGGTTCATGTTTGACGCTATCTATATAAGGTTAAAATTTACTTTACTGTAGAATTTTTCTGATTTAAAGTTCTTGAAATTTTGATGATACAAAGTCTACTATCATTCTCGGGAAATACATTTCTATATCAAGGTAATTTGTATTCATATTATTTTTTATTTTGGAGTATTTCAAAGAAAGTGGGGTAAAACGCTCGTACTGCTAGGCTTGCATTTAAAAAACACATGTATCCTTTTAGACTTCTTTTTTTAATCTGTAATATATTTTATAAGGTATTAATAGTAATAACATGAATAAATAAATAGATTCCGTTATTCTACTTTTATTTTTACCTGAAAATAAGAAAAATAACCCAAAATTTATGATACTGGAATCATACATTTATAAATAAATGCTAACCGAGGATGCATTTGCTGCACATTGAAATTTTGTGAAGAAAAATCCGAATTCTTATTTAAAAAGAGTTGAAAGAAGAGCTCAAAATGGCATGACCATAACACGTGTTTCGAACAAAATATCTGCTGGCTCTTAAGTGCTGTGGTAAAAGTTTTATTAAACATTTTTGGACAGATTTTGTCTTCAGAAAAGGAGCTATTTACAATTAAATACTTTGCAAAATCTTTATTTGAAAAATTGTACATTGCTAGAAAATGATGATGTCGAGGATGTTCAAACTGAACAGATAATTGAAATACTGGATGAGCCAAATTTCAAGAGTAGAGGACATTATACTTATAAATTCTGATAGCTAAATTAAAATTCCATGTAAAACTGTTTAATAAAATATTTGTTATCCATTTTCCAGTTGATCTTATTCATATAATATAATTTTCTATGAGTTGTTTCATTTTTTTCATCTATAATCATTTTACCCCACACCATGGGGTAAAATGATCATAATAACAAGCCAAACAGAATTAACGATCAAACAGTTTTAATGTTTGTAAAAGAAAAAAAACAAAAATTTGTAGTTACTATCAGATAATCCAATGTAAAATATTTGTCAAAAAATTTTAAATATGTTGTATCATTTTAGATGTGTAGCTTAATAAAGTTTAAAATAGCTAAATTTATGGTCATTTTACCCCACCCGACCCTATTGCATTATGCAGTGTTCCTTGGCAGATAATTATCAATAGAAACCCCAAAGTCGTCATCTTCATTAGTGTCTTCTTGAGCTGTTATTTCTGTGATAATGTCCACAACACAGGGTTCTTTGGGTGTTAATAATTTCATCTATATTTATGTAGTCAGCTATTAAATTTCTAAGTAACATGGAAAATTGAGATGAGCAGAGTTACAGAGTTTTTTCTTTTAGTTAGTGAAAAAAAAAATTCTGTTGAATTACATTACGTCAGTTTGGGACTTGAAAAAAACATCAAGATACACAATATCGAGAGTCATCTGTATTTGGATGGTTGTGCTGCAAAGGGCTAATAGCTATTTATGATTTTATGTAAATGCAGCTGAGAAATTTATAATGATACCTTAATATGTGGATTAAATATAGTCTATTTCTGAAAGAGGTGAAAGAAAGATTTCTGAAAGGATTTTTTAAAAATCAGCATTTGAAAGATTAATTTTTAGCAGTTTCAATTATGAAAAAAATTGTTTCTTTAATTTTATGCACATGACTTGGAAATGTTATAATTTTTATTTTAAAAGTACATACAAACGGCTAGATTCTTTAAAACCATTTGTTTAAAGGCTAGTATGAAAAGTTGAAAGTAATATTGCAAGATTTTAAGCCTAATACATTTTTTTTTTTTTTTTTTAAGGAACAAGGATGAGATTCTCCAACTGTTTGTGATTTTCTACAACAATTAATGAAATGTTTCAAATAACAATTATACCAAATTAATCCATCATTATGATCGTAACTACAATCCTCCCCTCTCGTCTCACTTTATTTGTAGAATAAGTAGCTGAAATCAAAGTTAAAAGTAACCAAAAATGGCTCAAAATGTTTTCAAACTGAGAAAAAAATAAATTATTCAATGGCGTTTATTTTTAAGAACTCGTGCTGCTGAAATATGCTTGTCTACAATTTTTTTTTTTTTTTTTTTTTTTTTTTTTTTTGAGTCATTTGGAATTTCATTTCCGATTTACAAGATACCTTGGTATTGCCAGTGGGCCAACATCTATCCCAAAAAGAACCCAGACCCAGAACAATAAGTGGCTAAATTGGAAACCCTGCTTGCAGTCATGGGTCTCTAGGAGTTACGCACAAGTTTCAACACTCCCAAAATAATTAGATTAAAATTACAGTGGCCAAATTAGCGTTAAAAGCACCTGTTAAGGAATTTGAAGACACCTAATTATTAAAATTACATTAATTGACAACCCAAAATTAATAAATAAGAAATAGACTGCAGTACTTACATGTTGTTCCAAATTGCCATTTTAATTCTAAAATAAGGTTGCTCCATAAATACAAAAAATCATTGTGGTAACTGCATATGTTTAATTATCGCCACCTTGGCAAAAGTCGGGGTGGGCCGTTAAAGTAGAAATTGACCCAAGAAAGACAAACATGGCAAATGGATTATGATGATGCACATTCCAAATAATATTTAAAACTATGAAGTACAGTTGGAATATGCTTGGCAAAGATTGTAAAACATTTTTAGTAGGTGATTTTTAGATGGATTTTGATTCCAAAGATGTGTTTTATGGAGCGAGGGAGAAAAATAGGGCATACTCATGAATAATGATACACTTTTCAACTTAACATAATAATAGAGAATATAGGAAGAAAGGGGGGGGGGATTCCCTTAATAGGGAATAAGGAAAGAAAATAGTGAAGACGCATGGATTGTATGATATGCTTTTAATATATAGCACTAAAGTGTGTATTTAAAATCTGAAAGTGCTTCAGATTTTCTTATTTTTTTCTGTTTCTTTAGGATTACATATATAGTTAATCTAACGATAATTTTTAGTTATTCGTTGTGAATTTTACCAAAAAGGTATTTGTTATTAAAAATCTCCTTAAGATCTGAGTATGAGCATGAAGAAATATTTATTTTGCAGACTTGTATGATCAATATTAAGTATTTTTGGCATGTTCAGACAAAACTATTCATGGAATGAGATAAGAATGAAAGTAAAAAGAGTGATGTTACATTAGTTCTAGAAAATCAAATGTGTTAGTGATAAAATAGTCCTTGAATTCATTAAAGAATTGTCCTTGATTTTTTTATTCGAAAACAAAATAGGCACCCCGAGATTTGTTTACCATTAACCTTGTGTGCTGGCACTGTCAAAAGTTATCCTGAATGGTCATTCGGTGAAGGAGGTCATGAAAAACTTATTTCACCCCTGTAAAACTTCACCCTTACATAATTCCTCACTTATTGTAGGAGAATTAAACATGGGACCCTGTTTGATATGTATATTGTTTATGCAAGGGGGAGGGGGGTAATTCTTATTACAATTTCATGTTTTAGTAGTGTAATTAGCTTAGAGAAGGGCACATGTGTAATATATAAGTAGAACAGACAAACAGTGTTTATCTTTTTTTTTTGTATTTGCCATAGCCCAGAAATTCCCGTAAAATCATCTGTAAAACCTATAAAACTCAAAGAATTTTATTTTAAAATATAAGTATGAACTCTGCTTGATTTTCAAATGGCAATATCTCAACTTTTCCCAAAGAATATATGAATGCAGGGAGAGTAAAACATCCTTGTGTCCCCCCCCCCCCGTATATTTTAAAATCATGGAAAGAAAAAGAGCATGGAACAGTCTGAAACAGCTCTATTTTTGATCAACAACTTTTAATGTAAAACACTGTATAGATCACCTATTTTCTTAGCTGTTTTACAAGTTTCGTGTTATTCTTCTTGTTATAAAATTTCAGAGATTTATATGATAATTCGTTTTCTTGTAATTATTTTTCATTAAATTTGTTTCATTTATTTTCTTAGAGATTTCCAGTGCATTTATAATTTCTTCCTGCCATGAGAAGTTCCTTCTTTCGCATTTTTGTATAATGTGGAATCAGTCAGATTTGAATACAGATCAAAGATGAATATATGAGACTATAAATGTTCATTTTCAAACTTTCAGTTCCTTTACCTTTTCAAGCATCATTGATATCATCAGATATATCATAAAAGAAAAAATACATCGCATTATGAAGATCTCGAGTTTTCCTTAATAAGAAGAAATATTTTGAAAATAATACATAAAATTTTTTGTTTAAAGTCAGTCGCAAAATCATTCAACATTTAAAGAAAGATTAGTGAAACAGTTGCTTATACATGCACTCTGAAATGAACTGAGGGACAACATTATCTTTTTACTCACTTTGATTATTGTCTTTCTCCAAATCATTTTTACTATTTGTCCCATGGATGTAAAATTTGCAATACTAGCTCTTGCCAAGGAGCATTCTCCAACACTGGTAATCATGTAGGAGAGAGATACCATTAGAGGCAACTGCTGCCAGAAAAAAATTTCATCACAGCTCACTTTCACAAAACCTCATTGCATGAGTAAAGGAGAGAAACACTATGCATGTGACATAGCTTTCTCTAGGAAAGGGAACTTGATGGGACATCTTCGTATCCACTCTGGAGAGAAACCTTATATGTGTGACATATGTCAAAAAGAGTTGTCTAATAAATCAAACTTGAATAGACATCTTTTTACCCACACAGAAGAAAAACCCTACGTGTGTGACATATGTCAGAAAGGATTCTGTCAGGAAGAACACTTGAATACACATCTTCTTACCCATACAGGAGAAAAACCCTATGTGTGTGACATATGTCAGAAAGGATTCTGTCAGGAAGAACACTTGAATACACATCTTCTTACCCATACAGGAGAAAAACCCTACGTGTGTGACATATGTCAGAAAGGATTCTCTCAGACAGAACACTTGAATGCACATCTTCATATCCACACAGGAAAAAAACTGCATGTGTGTGATGTATGTCAGAAAGAATTCTCTCGGAAATAACACTTGAAATCACATCTTCGTGTCCACACAGGTGAGAAACCTTATGTGTGTGGCATATGCAACAAAGGATTCTCTGAGAAAGGAGTCTTAAGCAAACATGTTCTTACCCATACAGGAGAAAAACCCTATGTGTGTGACATGTGTAAGAGAGAATTCGCTCGGAAAGAGCACTTGAAAACACATCTTCGTATCCGCACAGGTAAGAAACCTTATGTGTGTGACATATGTAAGAAAGAATTCTCTCTTAAAGGAACCTTAAACAAGCATCTTCGTATCCACACAGGTGAGAAACCTTATGTGTGTGTCATATGTAAGAAAGGATTCTCTGAGAGAGGAACTTTAAACAAACACCTTCGTACCCACACTGGAGAGAAACTGTTTTATATGTGATATATGTGAGAAAGGTTCTCTCAGAAAGAACATTTGGCTAATCATCTTTGTTCCCACCCAGGTGAGGAACTGTATGTGTGTGACATATGTCAGAAGGAGTTCTCTAATAAATCAAACTTCTATACATATTTTCATACCCACACAGAGAAAATCTTATGTGACATATCTGAGAAAAAGTTTTACTATAAATAGGGCTAGAATAATCATCTTTGTATCCACATACAAGTAAAACCATATTTGTATCACCGTATGTTTTAACCATATGTTAAAAGGTATTTTCTCAGAAACAAAACTTGAGTACATGCATTTGTACTCACAGGAGAGAAACTGTGTTTGTGACATATGCTAGAAAGGTTTCTCTGAAAAAGAAAACTTATATAGGGGTAAAGATAATTGTTAAATATTAGGTGTATAAAGAAATGATGTCTTTTGTTTTGTTTTTTTCATTAATTCAAACAAATAACTTTTCAACAAGTTTTTAATAACATGCAAGCTGGGCCTAAACTTAGGATTTATATTTCTTTAAATTTTCAAGCAAGTTTTCTATAGAATTTTTTTTTTCCAAGAATGATTTGAAAGAAGAGGATAGGTGGCATCTACCCTCCTTAGAGGGCAAGTTTAAAAATGTCCTGAATTAAATTTTTGGTATTCATGAATGTTGTACTTTGCAGCAAGAATTTTATGGATATCTAATTTTCTTTGAGAGAGAACTGTGAAAGGAACATTTTGACATCCTATCCTCCCAT
This sequence comes from Cheiracanthium punctorium, assembly GCA_038373885.1. Taxonomy (NCBI): domain Eukaryota; kingdom Metazoa; phylum Arthropoda; class Arachnida; order Araneae; family Cheiracanthiidae; genus Cheiracanthium; species Cheiracanthium punctorium. The sequence continues at coordinate 3,770 of JAWZYV010020339.1, read as the reverse complement.
AGTTTACAAATTTTGAAAAATGATGTTTAATCGAGCACCTACGTTAAAAAATTGCATGGATGCCAAATTTTCTATTAGATTCACTAGTTTTATGTAGGTGAAATACCGACATGTGAAAAACGACATAAGTTTCCGTCCTCCTTATATGTAAAAAAAAAAATCTTTGAAATGAAACATGAAGTTCTGACATTGATGCCATACAGAGCATCTAATGCTCAAAATTTACATGAATTATGTAAAATATAAGTGCTTTAAGAGATCTATTATTTTATGTATATACAATGCTTTTTATAATCATTTTCTATTTTTGTCATAAGTTGCAAAGAAATCTCAAACTTAGTATTTACGTGTGTGTATTGTTGCAGAAATACTCTGTCAATTTCCTGTGTTCGTCGTTCTAAAGTCCAGCTGGTGTAGAAAGTTCTAGAAAAAGAGTCCACTTGCCAGGATGGAATAGAAACTTTATTCCTTCTATAACTTCGTCGAACAATAAGCTGTACAAAATTTGCAGGCACTAACGGCCAGTAGCTCGTTCATAACAGTCCACTCAGTACCAAAGCTTCCAAAGGCAAAATTCAGTGGAAATATGCAAGGGGTATCGTACACAATCCCTTAAGACACAGCATTGAAGAATTTACACACAGCACTAAAAAATCTGCTCCGAAAAGCAAGCCAATGCACTGCTTGTATAGTGTAACACATCATACTCAGTGGACGGGAGCACAACTCACACTGACTCGATCGGGGGCAGCCCGGTTCCTTCATACTTTCCGACGTGTATTCCAGAAGACTCTGGACCTCTCTAACGATTCAACGAACAATTGCGTTCTGATTAACCTCTTCCCGGCAGGGAAATTTTGGCCGTGCTGTTTCAGAAGGACGGGAGCATCTTTAACACGCTTTCCCCCATTTCAGTGACTCTTTTGTGCAACAATCATTGGTGGATTACCTTTTCCCGCCCCCGAAGGAAAACAAACTTCTTGAACAGGGGAATTCCGTTTGCGTGTATTTTCTCCTTTTCAGGAACTGGGTGCAACTGAATTGATTGATGGATGGATGGTGACATCTCTCCCCGCCGGTCCAGTACAGGTGAACAATTACAAAGGGGGAAAGCATTACTTGGTCGAACTATGGCAATGCTCGTCCTTTAAGGTGTTCTACGGCTTGGTTGGAAAATCAACCGTCCATCTTCAAAGGGTTAAGTGATAGAAATATAACTGAATCAGTAGCCTATTATGTGATTTTAATACAGGAAAACTGACTTTACAGCCTCCATTGGGAAAATCGTACCAAATGACCAAAGTGTCACCAAGCTGGGTGACTTTTGGCGAAATATCGCCAAATTGGGCACCAAAAATAAGTCCCCAAAAGTGAAGTTACGAAAGGCCTAGGACCCATATTTCTCGAGATTTCTAGAACCGCCATAGGAAAACTATGGGGAAACCAAAGCCTCCGTATCTCCGGTTCTAGTTGGCCGATTTGGATGCAACAAAAAGCAAAATTTAACTATTTGAAGCGTAGAATACGAATTTTAAACTATTTTAAGCCCCAGAACAGCGGGTTGCCCCAAAAATTCGTAACAGTATATAAATGCAGGGTTTATTTCAAAAATTCCCAAAATGATTTTTAAAAATCGTTTACTCTATATAATTATCGACCCTATACATGCTGTATGCACCATTTCTAATAGGTTGCATGGTTTAAGCGACACTTTTGCGAATCAAAATATTCTATTTCTTCTTATGTTTTCATGCAAGATAAATTAAAATCGCTTACCTTGCTTTCCGGGTTCGTAACTGCAGACAACCACACGCGATGGTCCGTATTCTATAATATTTTATTCAACAACACCTACTAGATAATACATAATTCTTGGTTAACATAATTTACAAATATTTCTATTTACAACATAATGCATACTTAATTTCGCCTCTTCACATAGCATTGAGGCAAACGCGCGCTCATTCTTTCTGTCTCATCAGTAGCTAAACTGCGTCGCAACTTTAACACAGGAGGGAGGATGGGATGGTCACCTGACTGGGTCGCGCAGACCTACGCCAGTATTCCCGACATCCTCCCACCTTTGAGTTTTGAATATTAAAAAAAAAAAAAAAAAAAAAACTCAAACACAAAATTCTCAGTCCTTTTTTTCAAAAAGAAAAAAAAATCACTTAAGTTTGTATAAAAGTCTAAATCGAGAGAAAAATTCAGTCTGTCACATCATAAGTCTTTTAACAGCTTTCAGTCTCCGCCCGAAACGAGAGGTTGGTACAGACAGTTCGGACTTGTCAGAGTCTTCAGATTTTGTTTCATCAGAGTTATCGGAAGCAGAATGGTCTCGTGGTATGTTCTTTGCGGAAATGTCCTTTCCCTTGAAGCTGACTTCCAAAGGATATAATCGTAGAGTAGATCGTAAGACTTCTCCATTCTTAGTTTTTAGCTTTACAAGCCTGATCTGTTCATCCGTCGATCTGAAAAGTTCAACGACTTTCCCTAATGCCCAGTCAAGTCGTTTCTGATTGTCCCGTCCTATAAGCACAATATCTCCTATTTTAACAGGTTCTGAATTCTTTATCTTTTTAGAAGACTGCCTGAGCTGTCCTAAATATTCCGATCGGAAACGTTTTCTTAAATCATTACGAAGTCTTTGTCGATATGCGTATGTTTTGTTGAGGGACTTAGTGTCCACTGTGTCCAAATCGGGAATTCCTGTTTCTGTAACTTCCTGTAAAAACATACTGGGTGTGAGGGGTGATAAGTCGGCTATATCATCACTCACGTAGGTAAGAGGTCGTCCGTTGACGATACTTTCACAGTCACATATCACAGTACTGAGCTCTTCGAAGTTGAGAGACGTTCATCCTGACTTTACGGAGTATTCGCTTGACTATCCCAATCAAGCGCTCCCACCATCCACCCCACCAGGGTGCAGATGGAAGGATAAACTTCCAGTTGATCTTGTTGACTGTGCTGTACTTCGCAACTATGTTCCAATTAATTTTCTTGATCAGATTACTCGCACCAACGAAATTGGTCCCGTTGTCAGAGTAGACGATAGATGGCCTACCCCGACGCGCTATAAACCTTCTAAACCATTGTATTAGGTTGTAACGAAAGTTTCCCGCCACCGCAAACATCGTCAGCACACAGTTTGCGTTAGCGTATTTGCTGATACTTTCTCAAACGATTTTTGGCATTTGAAAGAAAGAAACTTACTTTAAACTTACTTACTGTGTTGTGAAATCTGTAAAAAAATATAGTTATCATTAAGTACAGGGTGTCTCAAATGGAACTATCACTCTAGAGGATTAAAACCATCATTTACTTCCAGTTGTGTTGCAAAAAGTCATTTACAGAATATCGACGAATTATGAGTACTGCTTTAAGTACTATTGTTGTATCATGTGACACTGTGCAGGTTTGGTACCGAAAGCTCAAAACCAGTTATCTAAGGAGTTAGAAGTTAGTTTTTCAGGTAGATATGGCGGAAAACTTTCGTTACAGCCTTATAGAAAACTTTCCGTTGATAATGAAGTGGTCAGTTCCAAGTGTATGGCTCAAAAACGGCGCAGGTATAGATAACAATCCAACATTTCTGTTTTTCTTTTAGATATAGCGGTCCGGCAAAATCAATGCCAGTAATCTCAAAGACCGACGCTGATCTTATACGGTCAACTGGTAATGGAGCTGTTGGTGTTTCTATAGGTCGAGAATCGAATCTTCTACAAGTCACACAGTTCTTTATAGTTTTACGAACAGTCTTCCTGTAT
>JAWZYV010020338.1:0-21443 GCA_038373885.1 Cheiracanthium punctorium | reverse complement strand
TGTCAAACAGGAGGGTAGAAAAGTCTAAGTTCTTGTATTGGGATTCCATCTGCCCCTATCCGCACGTTGTTGGGAAATGTGTGTGGTTCGATCAGAGATAAGAGAGAGGAGGAGTTGTGTCTTCGCAGACCACGTGGTGTGGTAAGCGTAAATACTCCCGCACATCGAAAATCGGGGGACTTCTGCCACTGGAACGGCTTAATGAGTCCACGCTGATTCTTGTACCCGTCTCCCCTCCCCTCTTCTCATTCTAAATTGTAACTTAATTGTAATGTTCAATAAACCATATTACCTGCCTTAACTCTGAAGCTTACTTGAAATATCTGACGTCTCATATATATACATAGAAAACTGATTCCTCCCCCCCCCCATCTAGTTATGGTATTATGGGAATTTCCCTTAAATCACAAACAAGTTTTGACTGCTAATATTTAAATGTTTGGTTTTTTTTTCGACATGTACGAAAGAAATAGGAGAAAAAAAAGGAAGGGTAAGAGGGTCTTTCAAAATATAAGCATACTCATAAGAACTATGCAAGCGTAAGAATTATTATATTCTAAAATAACAAACTTGAAAATTTTTTTGTTTAAAATTTTTCAATTGAATATTTATATCTAATGAATAAGAAATTTGTACTATACCTTTGATATTCTGCTGTCTGTCTGTTGCATTAGAATAACCTTCATTTAATAACAATTAAGTGTTATTTTATTCAATACTAGCTGAATGCCCCGTTCTTCACACGGGAATGAATGGATTCTTCTTTTTTATATTACGGTTTGTTGCAATTAATATTTATCATAATGAATAGATATAGCACAACTAATATCTCATAAATATTATCTGCGTTCAATAATTATGCATAAAGAATTTCATGGTGAGCATTTGAACGGTGAAGAAGACGATTCGGCGCAGCGCCATCAACTGTCGAAGTTTTTGCAAAATGGATAGCATCAAAATATTTTCATGTTCAAATATCTATGTGTACCAATTTTCATAGCAAACAGTTTTGCGGTCAAGATACGCTGCAGTGCCATCTATTGACGAATGAAAGTAATAATACGCTACAGCACCATCACAGGGTGAGTTAAGCAAAATGGATAACGCGAAAATATTATCCGTGTTCAAATGTGTATGTATACCAATTTTTAGGGTGATCAGGCGAACGGCTTTGAAGTTGGTGCGCTGCATCGGCATCTAGAGGCAAGTCATAGCAATATAGATAGCGTAAAAGTATTCTCCGTGCTCAAATATCTGTGTGTACCAATTTGAACGGTTGAAGGGTACAGAAGGCGACTTTTAGCTAAACGGATGCGGCGAAAATATTCTTTTCGGTACAACATCTATGTTTACTAATTTTCATGGCAATCAGTTGAATGGTCCTGAAGTTATTGGTTTGAAGTGACATCTACTGGCAAGTTATAGCAAAATGGATAACGCCAAATTATTCTCCGTGTTCGAATATCTGTTTGTACCAGTTTTCATAGAGATAAGTTGAAAAGTCTTTATATGCTGCAGCTCCATCAATAGACGAATTAAAGTAAGAAGTTGATACGTTGTAGCGCTATCTATTGGCGAGTTAAAGTAATGATGTGCTACAGCACAATGAAGTAGATATTTATAGCAAAATGGATAACACGAAAATATTCTCCGTGTTCAAGCATCTAGGTATATCAATTTTTATAGAGATCAAAGCATCGCTGCATTGACATCTAATGGCAAGTTAAAGTATTAATGCGCATCAGTGCCATCTAGTAGTGAGTAACAGCCAAATGAATAGTTAGAAATGAATTCTCCGTGCTCAAAAGTGTAAGCATAAATTTTTTTATGGCGAATGGTTGAACGGTATAGAAGTTGATGTGCTGCAGCGCCATCTTGCGGCAAGCTATAGCAAAACGAATAGCGCAAAAATATTCTCCATGTTCATATATCCATGCGTACCAATTGTCATCAAAATTGGTTGACCGGTATTTTCACAGCAAGCGCTTAAACGAAATAGAATTCGGCGTTCTGCAGCACCATCTAGCGGAAAGTTATAGCAAAATGGATAGTGTGAAAATATTCTACTTCTTCAAACATGCGTGTGTACCAATTTTCGTCAAAATCAGTTGAATGGTATTTTGATAGCAAGCGGTCGAACGGAATAGAAATCCACGTTCTGCAGCACCATCTAGCGTCAAGTTACAGTATAATGGATAAAGTAAAAATATTCTAGGTCTTCAAATATCCGTGTGTACCAATTTTCATCCAAGGCAGTTGAACGGTACTTGCATAAGAAGTGGTTGAACGGAATAGAATTCGATGTACTGCAACGCCATCTAGCAGCAAGTCAAGGCAAAACAGATAGTGTAAAAATATTTTCCGTGTTCAAAGATCCATACGTACCAATTTTTGCCAAAATCGGTTGAACGTTATTTTCATAGCAAGAGGGTTGAGTGCAGAGCGCGAAATTAACGGTCTTAGTCGTATTTTGCAACTGTAATTTTTGTTTTGGCGACCGAGATTTAAGAACCAGTCGTCATTTTTGACGCCTAACATTTTGCCGGAGACAGGCGACTAAAAAGCGACTATTTTGGCATCGGCCGACTCCGGCGACTTTTTAAACAAAAATACCGCAAAAAACGAATATTTTACGAATTCTGGGGACTTTTTTATTGTCTAGACGGCTATTTTTTAAAATGTACTGAATAAATATAAATGTAAATTTCCGTGAAAAAAACTTTTGCTTTTGTAAGCACCGCTCCGTGGCAGAAAGAGAACGATCCTCTGCAGACAGTCTTCTGTGGTTGAAAAACGCGCGGAAGACCACTTTCTTGTCTTCCGTGGACGTGTAATCAATTAAATCGCACCTTTTTAATGTAAACAAATCGAGGAGCTTAAAGAAATTTAGCCATAATTTTACTCTATGTATATTAATGAAGTTGATCGGAGGAAACTACGAGCTCGCGTTTGCCATATTGGATTGTTTCTGCAAATGAGTGTTTTAGCGGCAGCTCGGCTCGTATGGCACGGCGGTGTGGGAAGATGCGATGATAATACTTGATATGAATATTCATGAACGCACGAGATTCTTTTAAATAAGGCAGTGTAAAAGTTAATTGGATTAGTAGTTAATATTCATTAATTAAATATAATTATTTACCGCGGGAGAGTACAGGTTTATGCGGGGCCTTCGCAATTAGTAACGGGCCTGCGCGTGTATTTTGATGAGCCATCCAAAGAGGCCTACGGATGCTCGAGTCTTCAGGTATACATCAGGCATTTCTCAAGCTTCCCAGTGCTTTCAAACGTTATTTAATGTAGTTTTAAGTAGTAATTGTGTTACTAATTCAAGTACAAACTCATGATTAATTTGTTTGCTATGATACATATTTACATAAAGAAAATAGATGCATATAATTTGAAGGAAAAACAAAGTAGCGCTTACTCTCATGATTCACGATTGCTTATTTTAGTTTCACAAGTGGATATTTAATATACTTTAAAATAACTAAATACACAAATGAGAAAGACATTTTTATAATGAATATTTCATGAACGTAGTCGTATTTCCTACGTTATTTTAAACGATTCAAGATTAATCTTTAACAAATGATGCATCAAAGCGCATTTCAGTGTTTTCGGGATATCCTGTATATTGGAGAAAATTGATAAAATACGCTCTATAGCGCGATCCCCGAATTAATTATTCTTTAATAAAGACATTTCATGTAGTATATATTATTCTTTTGTCGCTTTCTCAATAGAACTTAGCAGTAGCGGATCCAGAAATTTTTTTTGGGAGGGGCTAAATTTTGAAAAAAGCTTATTTCATCAAAAAAATATGTACAAAATAAAGCAAAATTTCAGTCTAAAGTAATGCAAAACTTTTTGGGAGGGGCTGAGTTATGAAAAAAGATCATTTGATCTACTTAAAGTGTATAATAAAGCAGAATGTTATCCCTAGCAATCCCTTTTGGGGGGGCTGAAGCCCCCTAGCCCCTCCCCTGGATCCGATACTGGAACTTAGGAATTGAGCAAGCATAATGAACGCTTGTACGAAATATTAACTACATTGGAAGTTTCTGTATAAACAGGCAAAAATCAATAATTTATAATTTACTGTATTTCTGCACTATACCAGATGTAAGTCTGAATCACAAAATCAAGACATATATAACTGATAAATAAAATTTTCAACAGGCAAAATTAGATTGTCTAAATAGTATCACAACGTCATGCTTATTTGCAAGAATAAAAACTACTCAAGTAATACGATTTCTGATTAAAATAATTTATTTATAAATAACACATGAAAAATTATTCACCAAACATGATTTACATACATATATTTAGAATTTCATAATTCATTTAAAGCGTTCAAATTCCTTTACATTCAGAGCAAAATGTTCGAATTTTAGGATAAATTTTCATGAAAGGAAATGGCGCAAGATTCACCAAACGATTACCTACATCTAAAGTTCTTTAGTACGACAAAAGTATAAAAAAATTGTTTTAAAATAATAAAATAATATAACATTTATAATACTTAGAATAATAAAATAGAATACTGTAACTGGGGAAAACAGGCCTCAATGATAAACTCATTTTTATCGATGGCAACTCATATGCAGTCCCGTTGCTTAGCGATGGCCCCGGTTTATGGTCCGGGCGCCATCTTGGATTTCATTTGCCGCGGCGCGTTGCAGCGCCGCAATAACTTCTGGTTAAGTGCAGCAGTTCGTGACTGAAAACAATACATCGATTGACTGCAATTAATTAATGCAATTTCGTGAAAAAACGAAAGAAGATTTATTTATTTGTGTGTGTGCGTGGGGGGGGGGTGACACTGGATTTGGGGAAAATCTAAATTTCGGACTTCCGGCCTAAATTACGATAATTCAAATAAAAATATTATTTGAATAAAAATATTATTTGATGGTTTAAACTTAATAAAATTTACCTTTTTAAAAAAATTCCTTTATGAGATAATGTAAATTTAAAAAAACATAAATTGAATTAGTTATTTGAAAAAAAACTTTTTATTAAAATATAAAAATTTTAATAATTAAGATAAAGTTCAGTTTGTAATAAAATATGTTTTAAGTAATTTAATTAAAAATAATTTTTAGTAAGATAAAATAGCTATGTAAAATAATAAATCCTTCTTGGTGGCATTGAAAGCTTTCATAGACCCCCTCCCAACTTCAGTTCAACCCACTGAGAATAAATACAAATACATATTTTCACAATTTAAACATGTACTACCTGTTTGCTTACAGTGGTGGTTGATCAGGTGACAATTTGAAGCTAGTACATGTATACTCAGGGCTGAGGAGTAGCGCGCTACTTGTAGCGAAACTACAGTAGCCGCTACTTTTTTTTGTAGTTTGTAGTGTAGCGCGCTACTTTTTTTAAAAAGTAGTGTAGCGTGTAGCGCGCTACAAAAAAACAGTAGTTTGTAGCGAATTTTGGAAGCTACTTTTGCCGTGTCATCATTTCCGGCGATTGATCCCGTGGTGCAATTTCTCTCTCTTCTGACTCCAAGCATAACTAGTGCGTTTCAGTACGCTATAATGGGAACCCAATGTATTTTTCAGAATCTTGAAGACGCACTGCGGAGAAAAGTGCCCCCACTGAGCGGTGGGCGTGCTTTTGTGGTTTCACGCGTTAACCTTTGGCGGTGGTCATTAAAAGTCAATAAATTCTTCGACCCTTCACTGTATCCCCCCTTGTACAATGCCTTGACCATTAAAAAAAAAACCCGCTGCGTCCGGAAAAAGACGCAACTGGAAATCGGCCTTGATGCTTGAAAGACACCCAATCACTCCCCCGCCCCCCCCTCCCAGGGGACACACGCACACGAGGGGGGGGGGGAGGGGGTTTGCTTTGCCTGAAGCGGAAGCCTGACATTGTGCATCTTTTTTCTTTTTATCGTTCTCAGTATTATTTGTAGAATCACCAATCTGCCATAAAAGGAAGGTGAGAGGTCCAAAGTTGAACAGAGGTTATTTTGATGGGGCCTCGAGAGTCTCATTATCACACGGGCGTGTGGGCCCGTGAGCCCCTGAAAAATAAAGGCCTCGCAAATCTCTCCATTTATTGTATATTAAATTTAAATATGCTGCAATAATAATTTTTATTAAGCTAAATTTCCTTTATCTATATCATAATTGTGTAACAATAAAAAGGCTTCGAGACTTATTTTCTGTTCTTCTTTCTAACACAATGATAATGGTTTCTAAGACTAGATCAATAAAATAGAAATTAAAGGCGTTATTGAAAATTTATATCCATTAGTTAGCATTTTTTTAAATATTATGATGAAGAAAAGAAAATGGTATATGAGCGCTAAATGGTATATGAAAGCTACCTAGTTGCATTTTTAAAAAATAGGAGCGGGCGCAAAATCTTCAGTTGTCAGGTGGAAACGAGATTTAGTCATTTGCTGCGGGACAGAGAAACTGTTCTCTCAGCTTGTTTCCATCCCAGATTCAAACTATTCTGGATTGAGGAGGAGAGGAAGACCGAAGCCAAAAAAAAATGGATGGAGGAATACCTCCAGAATATGTTTCCGACAACTTCAGATATCAGTATCGAGGATCAGCCCATGGGATATGACTTTTCTGGTTTTTTTAATTTCTCTTTCGCATGCACTCGAAATAGTTACGAGGAAGAACTTACAAGGTTCTTGTCAGAGCCAATTAAACCCCTATCTTCGCTTTCGTACACGTATATGAAAGAAGCCTTCAAAAAAACTAACACTGGCGTGCCGTCCAGTGCATCTGTACAAAGATTGTTTTCGATTGCATCGGACGCATTTTCTTTTCGACGATCATGTTTGGCGGATAACAATTTTGAGATCCAGCTCTTGTTAAAATTTAATAAACATGTTTTTGAATAAATTTATGTGGTTTTTATTTTATACTAGAGGCATGGCAGTCTTCCATGAATATGTTGAAATTCTTTCTTTCGTTAAAATTTTAAAGTGTCTATTATATTTAAATTATTAGGTTTTTTGTGTAATAATTTTCAGAATTTAATACGAAAATATGAGAATTTCTATTAATAATTAATAGTTTGTAAAATCCTTAGAGACTTATCTCTCTCTTAGCCTTAAAATAACAATATAATTCTATAAAATTCTTTTATACCTAACACAAAGAAAAAGTTGTGTTGATGATAATAACTTTTAAAATTTCTTTAACATATATAGAGGATTTTTTTAATGCAATGTTTTAAATAGATATATCATGAATTTAATTAGTAATTGTTTTCATTATTTTATAATATGCATATCATATGTGATGTTTTCAATTAAAACAATTATACAATATTACATGGTTCACACGGGTCATTCGTCATAAATCACTAATTTGGTAAGTCATGAAAAAAGGCTTTTATACTCATTAATTTTGATTTGTGCTCAAGAAACTAGAATGTTTGTACAACATGAAAGGGGTCTCAAAACGGGCCTTTTTTTCCCGTTCAGACATCCATTTTATTATTATATTTTTAAAAACTTTTTTAGTTCTCATGATTTTTCTCATGCTTTCAGAGCTCACTTTCCCAATTTATTTTTATCATAGAGGTATTAAAACTTAATTAGTTTCAGCAATACTTCAATAATTAGCAGTAGTTGCCAGTAGCGTATATATAGGCTTCCATTTCGGGGGGAGGGGGACGATTCGGTATTTTAAACTTTATTGTTCTAAAGTTAAAAGAAATGTTTCAAAATAGCTCCTTTTAATAATTGCTTTACATTTTCGGAGGGGGCCCGCCTCCCCCTGCTCAAATACTCGCCTGGTAGTTGTTTATTAGAGCAATAGTTTTTTCTAATTAAAGGCGAAAAGGTGCCCGGGGTCTTTCGTGCGTCCACCAAATCTGCGGCGCTCAACGCTACAAGGAAACCACCTTTTAATAAACGCGTTCTTTGGACGCGAGAGACACCCGCTGAGGTCATTAATCACGCTGGACGCGAGTAGAAAACCAAGGCTTTCGATATCGATAGTTTTCTCTAATTAGTATATAAATATCCTTAAATATGAATGTAATGCAAATTGAATCTGTTAGCAAAATTTGTCTCTTAAAAGTAGCGAAAAAGTAGCGAAGTAGCGACTACATTTCAAAAGTAGTGTAGCTAACTACATTTGTCAAAAAGTAGTTGTAGTTCTGGTTAACTACATTTTTCGAAAAGTAGCGGTAGTTGTAGCGCGCTACAAAAAAAAAGTAGTTTTTCCCACCACTGTGTATACTACATAAGTTTATCTACCATAGGCATTGTAGTTATATAGCAACAATTTATAAAATACTTCTAAACTAAAACTAAAGACCATGTTTGTGGTGGATTGAATTTTGTTATGATTAAAATTTGATGAAAACTAAGGCCAAAGATGATCGTACAGTGGGACTGTGCCGCGCATAACCTGCCCGTCAAGTACTCCTAGGATTACGCTGAAAAAAGGAAAATGATTGACATACAGCTAAACACTAAAAAAACTAAAGACTGTATGAACTGCAAATAAATTCCATTTATTCTTAGTCATTCCAATAATATTAATTAAAAGACGATATTGAAACAATTTTAAAATCATAAAGTGTCTGGGGAGATGTGGTTTTGGAGGATAAGGGGTATCCACAAAAGGTTTGAAACACCATTAGGAAATATATAGTTTGGATATTCACCATTATGATGAGGTAGCCATCTTTACACAGGGCACGATCGACGCGTGCCCTATTGGGACCGCTTTCTATCTCTTAAGCCATCACCAAGCAACACCGATTCCTTTTTTTTTTTGAACACAACATCATCATCCACCACAATGTCCTTGTAAAACGTATCATAATATTTTATTTTGGATGCATAGGTGGAAAGCCATAAAAATTGATTCTATATTTACTTACTATTTATTACTATCTTAATTTTAATAGTCCTGATCTTCTTTATTATTTCTGTACATAATCATTAAGCCTACCTCTTTATAGTTTATGCATATAAACAAAACAAAGGTTTTCGAAAGTGCACCTAACGAGACAGTTTGGCAACCAGGAAAAAAAAGTTAGGTGCCATTGACGCCTAGATTTTTGCTCCCAATTTCTCACACTGGTTGAGCGGAATATAATTCGACGTTCTGCAGCAACATCTAGCGGCAAGTTATAGAAAAAGGGATAACGTAAAAATATTCACGTCTTCAAATATCCGTATGTAGCAATTTCCATCAAAAGCAGTCGAACGGTACTTCCATAGCGAGCGGTCGAACGGGACTAAATTCATGTACTGCAGCGCCGTCTAGCGGCAAGTCATGGCAAAATGGATAGTTTAAAAATATTCTCCGTGTTCAAATACGTACCAATTTTCATAAAAATTTCTGAACGATATTTTCATAGCACACGGTGGAACGGAATAGAAATCGACGTTCTCCAGCGCCATCTAGCGTCAAGGTACAGCAAAATAAATAAAGTAAAAATATTCAACGTCTTCAAATATCCGTGTCTACCAATTTTCATCAAAATTGATTGAACGGTACGTGCAGAGCAAGCGGTCGAACGGAATACTACGACGTTCTGCAGCGGCAAGCTAGAGGAAAATGGAAAGCATAAAAACCTTCTCCGTCTTCAAATATCCATACATAGCAATCTTCTATACTATTAAAATCTGTGCGCGTCTGTCTGTCTGTGTGTAGCATCATCTCCTCCGAAACCGCTGGGAGTTGAGTTTCAATCGAGGTGTCCACTTATTCGAAAATTTCCGAGGAAGGTCTTCCAATAATTTAAATTTCGAAATTCGAATTAGTTTAGGAGATATTGATAAAAAACCCCGTCAAAAACACTAATTTTTGCTCTCCGCAACTACGCGATTGTAACCCCTGTAGTGAAAATGTGAGAAATAAGCATCGAGGTTGCCATGTTTGGCGAATTTATTAAATGATTTACACTCTTGCATTAAAAATAAAGGAATAATACTTTTTTTCTGTTTCGAATATTTGCTAGGTTATTTTTTAATTAAAATATCGTCTGCGTGGAAAATCAGAACAGGAATTCAATATTTTTTATACGTAAAAGAAAAAGGATTTGTAAATTTCAGAGACTAAAGTGCATAACCTTATAATTTGGCGAAAAAAAATGGCTTATATGGCGATTTGGGAAAGGGGTTTCTAGTGGTTTGCACACAATTTTAGGCTTGGCGCAATTTACTGAGAGCGTAAAGAAATAGTATTTTTAAAAACAAGTGCAGGTTTTACTAGAATTTAGCCTGAAATTTTAATTTTCTGTTCAGAAATAATGCAGTTATTAAGGCGATTTTAAATGATTTTCATCAAGATAAATAAATTGATTTATCTTAGGGAAACCCCGCCAAATTTTAGAAAATTAAACTTTATCATTTCCATTTGTATTGCTAATTCTATGCCCCGATTGATATGAGTTGGTGTTACGAGCGTATGAATAGATAATATTTTTTAATCCCGCCAAACAAGGTGTAATAAAATAGGAAGTCTTTATAAATACGAATGCTGTTTGAGATGAATGAGAATATTTTTTAAACCCAGTTAGACTAGCTGGTAATGCCTTTAAATTATTGCATTTATTGTCTTAATAGTTGTAATAGTCGTAAGTTTAATGTGTGATTCATTTTGGCTATTTGCCATCGACTGCCGACGTTAATTACACCAAAATGGCAGTTCTAGCAAAGTAAACTTAAATAAATCATTTAATATTCTATTTTTAACACTGCTACAGTTTCCGTAGCAACGGAATCTATTGTTGCCACTTAAGTTGTTCAATTTAATAATTAAGTGAAACCACTCATTTCTACCTCTCTTAAGACCCAAAAAAGTGAAAACGCATTAAATGTGAAACAAATAGAATTTTAACATATTTCCTTCGCGTGTGACGTCATTTTCACGTCATTGTCTTCTGTTTTGCTGTCAGATTATCCGGAGAAGCACATTACACGCTAACGTATGTGCTGCTTCGGCGGACATAAGGAAGCAATTTGTCGGGTGCGCATTTGCCTAACCCCTCTGTGTGTCTAAATTGAAGCATTGAAACTTTGTACGCGATTTTTTTAAACTAGAAAAAGGCAGATTAACGTCGTTAACGTGAAAGAAGCGATATGGAAAACTATTTAATTGGTAGCCGTAATGCGAAATGATAATCGAATATTCACATGCGCAAAGCAACAAAATTTCAAAAGTATGAAAAGTCAGGAATATGAAATGAAAATCCAAAATAAATCACCAGAGACTATAGGATAAGCATTGTGTACGAGAATGATATTGCAATCATGTACATAACAAAGGCGCTTAAGGAATACAAAATATAATATGAAATTAATTGCTCTTTCTTCCCATGGCGTTTGTGGAATCTTTCCGAATAACGGAATCCCATGTGCTTAGAATATTTCATATAAATTACTTTTTTGTTAAAGTTCTATTTACTTTTTCATATATCTTCCAGTTACTCCAGTTACAAGACCTAGAGCTCTAGAAACGATTTCAGATTTTGTTTAATATTGAATTTGACACTATGCAATTAATCTATGTTAAAAATAAAATTAGTTATTTATTTAGTGTGAATTGGCAGTGAGATCAACGTTAGTTTTATGTAACAAGTGTGCTACTGTATTAAGAGTTCAGTAAGGGTAATAAGCTTTTCCGCTTAAGTTACGTCACAAATTTTTTCATTTGCGAAAGCGACAAGATCTTCACGGAAACAAGATGCATTTTTGGTTTCTGAACGTAAAATGTGCATCGATTGTTTGGTGTAGGTTTTTTAAATTTGAGTAAAATTTAATAAAGTCATCTGCAACATAACTGTGCTAATGCATTGTCCACGCTTTACGAAATGCAAGATAAAATAAAATAGTATTCAAGATCATGTAAAGTTATTCATATGGTATGTATGAATGCTATAAATTAAATCTAAAAAAGAGAATTATATGATGTAGAAATAAGGCATTTTTCGAAAGAGAAACGTTTCGTCTGCATACCGTAAAGTTCTTACTTTTCTGATCGCCAGTGACAATGACGCAGTTTTTGTGTCATCATTTTGCAATCGTCTCAAATTTCCCCTCATGGAGTCAGCTTTTCGTCAGAACTCCAGCAATTTTTCACTATTAGAGATTCCTATCACTGGGTTTAATTCGAATTATATGTGTGTAAGGAAAATATTCGTCTCCTACCGTGCGAAGAACGGGTAAGCAGCTAGTCTATACTATTAAAATCTGTGCGCGTCTGTCTGTCTGTTGTGTGTAGCATCATCTCCTCCGAAACCGCTGGGAGTTGAGTTTCAATCGAGGTGTCCACTTATTCGAAAAATTCCGAGGAAGGTCTTCTGCTAATTTAAATTTCGAAATTCGAATTGGTTTAGGAGATATTGATAAAAACCCCCGTCAAAAACACTAATTTTTGCTCTCCGCAACTACGCGATTGTAACCCCTGTAGTGAAAATGTGAGAAATAAGCATCGAGGGTGCCATGTTTGGCGAATTTATTAAATGATTTACACTCTTGCATTAAAAATAAAGGAATGATACTTTTTTTCTGTTTGGAATATTTGCTAGGTTATTTTTTAATTAAAATATCGTCTGCGTGGGAAATCAGAGCAGGAATTCAATATTTTTTATACGTAAAAGAAAAAGGATTTGTAAATTTCAGAGACTAAAGTGTATAACCTTATAATTTGGCGAAAAAAAATGGCTTATATGGCGATTTTGAGAAAGTGGTTTCTAGTGGTTTGCACAGTTTTAGGCTTGGCGCAATTTACTGAGAGCGTAAAGAAATAGTATTTTTAAAAACAAGTGTAGGTTTTACTAGAATTTAGCCTGAAATTTTAATTTTCTGTTCAGAAATAATGCAGTTATTAAGGCGATTTTAAATGATTTTCATCAAGATAAATAAATTGATTTATCTTAGGGAAACCCCGCCAAATTTCAGAAAATTAAACTTTATCATTTCATTTGTATTGCTAATTCTATGCCCCGATTGATATGAGTTGGTGTTACGAGCGTATGAATAGATAATATTTTTTAATCCCGCCAAACAAGGTGTAATAAAATAGGAAGTCTTTATAAATACGAATGCTGTTTGAGATGAATGAGAATATTTTTTAAACCCAGTTAGACTAGCTGGTAATGCCTTTAAATTATTGCATTTATTGTCTTATAGTTGTAATAGTCGTAAGTTTAATGTGTGATTCATTTTGGCTATTTGCCATCGACTGCCGACGTTAATTACACCAAAATGGCAGTTCTAGCAAAGTAAACTTAAATAAATCATTTCATATTCTATTTTTAACACTGCTACAGTTTCCGTAGCAACGGAATCCATTGTTGCCACTTAAGTTGTTCAATTTAATAATTAAGTGAAACCACTCATTTCTACCTCTCTTAAGACCCAAAAAAGTGAAAACGCATTAAATATGAAACAAATAGAATTTTAACATATTTCCTTCGCGTGTGACGTCATTTTCACGTCATTGTCTTCTGTTTTGCTGTCAGATTATCCGGAGAAGCACATTACACGCTAACGTATGTGCTGCTTCGGCGGACATAAGGAAGCAATTTGTCGGGTGCGCATTTGCCTAACCCCTCTGTGTGTCTAAATTGAAGCATTGAAACTTTGTACGCGTTTTTTTTAAACTAGAAAAAGGCAGATTAACGTCGTTAACGTGAAAGAAGCGATATGGAAAACTATTTAATTGGTAGCCGTAATGCGAAATGATAATCGAATATTCACATGCGCAAAGCAACAAAATTTCAAAAGTATGAAAAGTCAGGAATATGAAATGAAAATCCAAAATAAATCACCAGAGACTATAGGATAAGCATCGTGTACGAGAATGATATTGCAATCATGTACATAACAAAGGCGCTTGCAAGGAATACAAAATATAATATGAAATTAATTGCTCTTTCTTCCCATGGCGTTTGTGGAATCTTTCTGAATAACGGGATCCAAAGTGATTAGAATATTTCATATAAATTACTTTTTTGTTAAAGTTCTTTTTATTTTTTCATATATATTCCAGTTACTCCAGTTACAAGACTAAGAGCACTAGAAACGATTTCAGATTTTGTTTAATATTGAATTTGACACTATGCAATTAATCTATGTTAAAAATAAAATATCAAATTAGTTATTTATTTAGTGTGAATTGGCAGTGAGATCAACGTTAGTTTTATGTAACAAGTGTGCTACTGTATTAAGAGTTCAGTAAGGGTAATAAGCTTTTCCGCTTAAGTTACGTCACAAATTTTTTCATTTGCGAAAGCGACAAGATCTTCACGGAAACAGGATGCATTTTTGGTTTCTGAACGTACAATGTGCATCGATTGTTTCGTGTAGGTTTTTTAAATTTGAGTAAAATTTAATGAAGTCATCTGCAACATAACTGTGCTAATGCATTGTCCACGCTTTACGAAATGCAAGATAAGATAAAATAGTATTCAACATCATGTAAAGTTATTCATATGGTATGTATGAATGCTATAAATTAAACCTAAAAAAGAGAATTATATGATGTAGATATATGGCATTTTTCGAAAGAGAAACGTTTCGTCTGCATACCGTAAAGTTCTTACTTTTCTGATCGCCAGTGACAATGACGCAGTTTTTGTGTCATCATGTTGCAATCGTCTCAAATTTCCACTCATGGAGTCAGCTTTTCGTCAGAACTCCAGCAATTTTTCACTATTAGAGATTCCTATCACTGGGTTTAATTCGAATTATATGTGTGTAAGGAAAATATTCGTCTCCTACCGTGCGGAGAACGGGTAAGCAGCTAGTCTATACTATTAAAATCTGTGCGCGTCTGTCTGTCTGTGTGTGTGTGTGTGTGTGTAACATCATCTCCTCCTAAACGGCTGGGAGTTGAATTTCGAACGAGGTATCCACGAATTCAAAAAATTTCGAGCTCCTCCTCCAAGAACCTCCGCTAATTTAAATTTCGAAATTCGAATTAGTTTAGGAGATATTGATAAAAACCCCCATCAAAAACGGTAATTTTTGCTCTCCGCAATTCCGTGATTGTAACCCCTGTAGTCAAAAAAGTGAGAAATAAGCATCGAGGTTGCCATGTTTGGCCATTTTATTAAATTATTTAGACTCCTGCAGTAAAAATAAAAGAATGATGATTTTTTTTCTGTTTAGATTATTTACAAAGTTATTTTTTAATTAAAATAATGCGTTCATGTTAAATCAGAGCTGAAATTCAATGTTTTTTATGTGTAAAAGAATAAGGGATTGAGAGATTTCCGAGACTAATATGTATATTTTTTTTTTTGGCCGAAAAAAAATGGCTCATTTGGCGATTTTGAGAAAGTATTAGGTTCTATCGATTTGTACAGTTTTGGGCTTGGCGCAAATTACTGAGAGCGTAACGAAATAGTATTTTTAATAACAAGTATAAGTTTGCGGCGCTATACTTGGATTTTTCATATAGAAATAATGGAGTTATTAAGGCGATTTTAAACGATGTATAGAATTTTCACCAAAGTAAACTTATTTAAGTTAGAGGAATTCCGCCAAATTTCAGAAAATTGAAATTCTCGCATTTTGTACATGGTAGTTAACGGTGATTAAACCCCGTTATAGTTAATAATAATTTAAATAACTGTTACTTATCAATAATATACCTGCATTAAATTTTGGCGATGGAACCATATAAATGATAGATAACTATTTCCCATTTTGATTACTGTTAAATCAATGCTTCGAATGATTCTCTGAAAACAAAAAAATCTCGCAAAATGGTGTATGTTGGCATTTGGAGATCGAAGTACTGTGTAATAAATAATTGATTCTTATTTGTTAAAGCAGCGCTACGGAAGTTTCTTTTACTAAAAGCTGTTAGAAAGGCGTAATTAATACTGTCTAATATATTTTTTGTTTTGCGAATTGAAATGTATGTTGATTCCTACTTTAGTACATTTCTGAGCAAAGTTGGCGAAAAATATTCAAATGTAGTGCAGCTCTGTACGTATTATTAATTCCATTCCACAATTGAGATGAGACGATGTCACTAGATATATATATATTTTAAATTCCGCCAAACAAAGTATTGCGTATTGCCTTTAGTGTCAAGTTTAATTTTGTGGTTTGAGCTATTTGCCATCGACTGGCGGTGTTAATTTCGCCAATATGGCAGTTCTAGCAAATTAAACATGGATAACTCATTTCATGTTCTATTTTTAACATTGCTATAATTTCCGTAGCAACGGAATCCATTGTTGCCACCTAAGTTGTTAAATTTAACAATTAAGTGAAACCACTCATTTCTACAGCTTTTAAGACTCGAAAAAGTGAAAACGCATCAAA
The DNA here is from genome assembly GCA_038373885.1 of Cheiracanthium punctorium. Lineage (NCBI taxonomy): Eukaryota > Metazoa > Arthropoda > Arachnida > Araneae > Cheiracanthiidae > Cheiracanthium > Cheiracanthium punctorium. The sequence goes on along the minus strand of JAWZYV010020338.1, from coordinate 5,149 downwards.
CGTGAAATAAATAGAACTAACTGTAACAGAATTGCACTTTAAAAATAATCGAAGTTTTCATGCAATTCTACATATCTTTAATTTTATTTCCTTCGCGTGTGGATGTCATTTTTTACGTCATTTTTGCTGTTTTGCTGGCAGATTATCCGGAGCAGAACATAACCTCTAATGTATTTGCTCCTCCGGACATAAGCAAGAGCTTATGCCCGGCGCGTATTTGTGTAACCCCACTGTGTTAATCAGAATTTTCTGGTGTCAGATTTTTTAGACCATTTTTTTACCGCGGAGATTCTGATCCTGAAGTATATTGATCACTGATAAATGAAAAAAAAATCAATTATATGCAAGCAGGAGTAGCCAAAAATTTTTCACGGGAATGTTACGGGAGTGAAGAATATACATTTTGTATGGCAAAAAACTCCACATGGGGGGTTGTGATCACCTATCTCCTCCTTGGCTACGCCACTGTATGCAAGCATCAGTTGTCACGTCATGAAAAACTGTCGTAGATGGCAAACTCCGAAGTTGTTCTGAGGGTTATACAAAATTAAAAATTTTGCTTTTAGTAAATTTCACTTTTGATACAGTTCGAATATTTGGTTTTAATACATTTCGGCCACCAAGGTAAGATGAAATATTAATAAATACGGCAACCGAGAATTTTCTTAACTATTGAATTTGACACTATGCAACTACAGTAGATTCCCTATATCATAGATACGTTCCGTGTTATAGGAATCCGTGTTGTACGGGTCCTGCGCTATACTCCACCTGGAGTGCGGACTGCGCGGTATAATCGTGGCAAAACTTATTCGCGCTCCGTAAAAATGCAATGATGTTTACTGTTGCCATTCAAAAGGAATGCTAATTACAGGAGCTAAGGTGTCATAATATCATAACATATGTCTCATTTCATCGTGCTGTACGAGTCTCTTTTAACGTGCTACACGAAAACGATCGTAATGTTTTCGTCGTGTTCTAAGAATTCGTGTTGTAGACCCATGTTATAAAGGGGTCAACTGTAATCTGTAAAAAAGGAAAAATGAAATTAGTTATTTATTTAGTGCGAATTGACTGTGAGGTAAACGTCATTTGTCACTTTGTGATACTGCATTAAGAGTTCAATAAGGGTAATAAGCTTTTTCTCAGAAGTTACATCACGAACGTTTTCATTTACAAAAGCGGCATGATTTTCACCGGAGCAGGGTACATTTTTGGCTTTTAAACGGAAATGATGCATGCATTGTTTCATGTAGGTTTTTTTATTTAGGTAAAATTTAATAAAGTCGTGTGTAACATAACTGCGCTAATGCATTGTCCACGCATTGAAAAATGCAAGATAAAATTGTTGTCAACATCATGTAATGTTATTTATGTGGTATATACTATGTATACTAAACCTTAATGTGGTATATACTATGTATACTAAACCTTAATGTGGTATATACTAAACCTCACAATACGAATTATTTGATGTAGAAATCAGGCGTTTTTTGAAAGTGAAAAGTTTTGTCTTCATACCATAAAGTTCTTTCTTTTTTGATCGCCAGTCACATTGACGCAGTTTTTGTGTCATGTTGCAATCGTCTAAAATTTGCACTTATGACATGCACTTTTAGTCACGATTCAAGTATTTTTTCACGTTTTGAGATTCCTCATTACTGGGTTTAATTCGAATTAAATATGTGTTAGGAAAATATGCGTTTCCCACCGTGCGGAAAACGGGCAAGCAGCTAGTCTATACTATTAAAATCTGTGCGCGTCTGTCTGTGTGTGTGTGTGTGTGTGTGTGTAACATCATCTCCTCCTAAACGGCTGGGAGTTGAGTTTCGAACGAGGTATCCACTTACTCGAAAAATTTCGAGAAAGAACCTCCGCTGGTTTAAATTTCGAAATTCGAATTAGTTTAGGAGATATTGATAAAAAACCCCGTCAAAAACACTAATTTTTGCTCTCCGCAACTCCGCGATTGTAACCCCTGTAATGAAAATGTGAGAAATAAGCATCGAGCTTGCCATGTTTGGCGAATTTATTAAATGATTTACACTCTTGGATTAAAAATAAAGGAATAATACTTTTTTTCTGTTTCGAATATTTGCTAGGTCATTTTTTAATTAAAATGTCGTCTGCGTGGGAAATCAGAGCAGGAATTCTATATTTTTATACGCAAAAGAAAAAGGATTTGTAAATTTCAGAGACTAAAGTGTATAACTTTATAATTTGGCGAAAAAAAATAGCTTATATGCCGATTTTTGAGAAAGTGGATTCTAGTGGTTTGCACAGTTTTAGGCTTGGCGCAATTTACTGAGAGCGTAAAGAAATAGTATTTTTGAAAACAAGTGTAGGTTTTACTGGAATTTAGCCTGAAATTTTAATTTTCTGTTCAGAAATAATGCAGTTATTAAGGCGATTTTAAATGATTTTCATCAAGTTAAATAAATAGATTTAAGTTAGGGAAACCCCGCCAAATTTCAGAAAATTAAACTTTTTCATTTGTATTACTAATTCTATGCCCCGATTGAAATGAGTTGGTGTTACGAGCGTATGAATAGATAATATTTTTTAATCCCGCTAAACAAGGTGTAATAAAATAGGAAGTCTTTATAAATACGAATGCTGTTTGAGATGAATGAGAATATTTTTAAAACCCAGTAAGACTAGCTGGTAATGCCTTTAAATTATTGCATTTATTGTCAAGTTTAATGTGTGATTCATTTTGGGTATTTGCCATCGACTGCCGACGTTAATTACGCCAAAATGGCAGTTCTAGCAAAGTAAACATAAATAAATCATTTCATATTCTATTTTTAACACTGCTACAGTTTCCGTAGCAACGGAATCCATTGTTGCCACTTAAGTTGTTCAATTTAATAATTAAGTGAAACCACTCACTTCTACAGCTCTTAAGACCCAAAAAAGTGAAAACGCATTAAATATGAAACAAATAGAATTTTAACATATTTGCGCATTAAAAATAATCGAAGTTTTTTCAGGGAATTCTGCATATTTTTCATTTTATTTCCTTCGTGTGTGACGTCATTTTCACGTCATTGTCTTCTGTTTTGCTGTCAGATTATCCGGAGAAGCACATTACACGCTAACGTATGTGCTGCTTCGGCGGACATAAGGAAGCAATTTTTCGGTTGCGTATTTGCCTAAACACTCTGTGTGTCTAAATTGAAGCAATGAAACTTTGTAGGCGTCTTTTTTTTTAAACTAGAAAAAGGCAGATTAACGTCGTTAAGGTGGAAAAAATATATATGGAAAGCTATTTAATTGGTAGCCGTAATGCGAAATGATAATCGATTATTCACATAGGCAAAGCAACAAAATTTCGAAAGTATGAAAAGTCAGGAATATGAAATGAAAATCCAAAATAAATCACCAAAGACTATAGGATAAGCATCGTGTACGAGAATGAAATTGCAATCATGTACATATCAAAGGCGCTTGCAAGGAATACAAAATATACTATGAAATTAATTGCTGTTTCTTCCCACGGCTTTTGCGGAATCTTTCCGAATAACGGGATCCGATGTGCTTAGAATAGTTCATATAAATTACTTATATGTTAAAGTTCTATTTATTTTTATATATATATTCCAGTTACTCCAGTTACAAGACTAAGAGCTCTAGAAACGATTTCAGATTTTGTTTAATATTGAATTTGACACTATGCAATTAATCTATGTTAAAAATAAAATATGAAATTAGTTATTTATTTAGTGTGAATTGGCAGTGAGATCAACGTTAGTTTTATGTAACAAGTGGGCTACTGTATTAAGAGTTCAGTAAGGGTAATAAGCTTTTCCGCTTAAGTTACGTCACAAATGTTTCCATTTACGAACGCGATCTTCACGGAAACAGGATGCATTTTTGGTTTCGGAACGTACAATATGCATCGATTGTTTCGCATAGGTTTTTTAAATTTGGGTAAAATTTAATAAAGCCATCTGCAACATAACTGTGCTAATGCATTGTCCACGCTTTAAGAAATGCAAGATAAGATAAAATAGTATTCAACATCATGTAATGTTATTCATATGGTATGTATGAATGCTATAAATTAAACCTAAAAAAGAGAATTATATGATGTAGAAATAAGGCGTTTTTCGAAAGAGAAAAGTTTCGTCTGCATACCGTAAAGTTCTTACTTTTCTGATCACCAGTGACAAAGACGTAGTTTTTGTGTCATCATGTTGCGATCGTCTCAAATTTCCACTCATGGAGTCAGCTTTTCGTAAGAATTCAAGCAATTTTTCACTATTAGAGATTCCTATCACTGGGTTTAATTCGAAGTATATGTGTAAGGAAAATATTCGTCTCCTACCGTGCGGAGAACGGGTAAGAAGCTAGTTTTCATTAAAATTGGATGAATGGTATTTTCATAGCAAGCGGTCCAACGGAATAGAATTCGACGCTCTGCAGCGCCACCTAGCGGAAATTTAGCGTCAAGTTACAACAAAATAGATAATGTAAAAGTATTCTACGTCCTCAAATATCCATGTGTACTAATTTTCATCAAAAACGGTTGAACGGTATTTTCATAGCAAGCGGTCCAACGGAATAGACTTCGAAGCTCTGCAGCGCTACCTAGCGGCAAGTTTTGGCAAAATGGATTAAGTAAAAATATTCTCCGTGTTCAAATATTCATTGGTACCAATTTTCGTCAAGATAGGTCAAACGGTATTTTCATAGCAAGTGGTTGAATAGAATTCGACGTTCTGCAGCGCCACCCAGCGGCAAGCTAGAGGAAAATGGATAGTGTAAAAATATTCTCCATGTTCAAATATCCATATGCACAAATTTTCATCAAATCGCTTGAACGGTATTTTCATAGCACGCAGTTAAACGGAATAGAAATCGACGTTCTGCAGCGCCATCTAACGCCAAGTTACAGCAAAACGGATAATGTAAAAGTATTCTACGTCCTCCAATATCCATGTGTACTAATTTTCATCAAAAACGGTTGAGCGGTATTTTCATAGCAAGCGGTCCAACGGAATAGAATTCGAAGCTCTGCAGCGCCCCCTCGCGACAAGTTATGGCAAAATGTATTGTGTAAAAATATTCTCCGTGTTCAAATATCCATACGTACCAATGTTCGTCAAGATAGGTCAAACGGTATTTTCATAGCAAGCGGTTGAAT
>JAWZYV010020337.1:0-38671 GCA_038373885.1 Cheiracanthium punctorium | reverse complement strand
TTCTTGAAAATTATAATTACACTTCTTAAGTGTTTCTATTAAAATACTATGAGCAGTGGATTCCTCAAATCCTTTTACATTTTCCAACAGCAAAAATGCTGGCTTGTGTTGAAGTCTGAAATTAAATTTTAAAAAATAATAAAAATACTAGTAATTGAAACCTAATGAAGAAAATACATATATTACATAAGCCAACAAAAGAAATGTAAAAAAGTCATAGAGAAGAAAAATATAAATTAAATACAAAATGCAATATGCAGATACAGTTCAGTAAAATGGTTTCTGTGAAATATTTAATTCTATACAAGCTTTGCAGATTTAAAAGGATTACTGAGATTCAATTAATTTAGCAGGTAGAAATTTTGGAAAGAATTAGAGACACTAACATAAAGTTAATATTTATGTTATGCATCTAAGAGTTGCAAAATAAAATTATACATATTAATTAAAAGAAGGTTTTTTCTTTGCTATTAAAAGGGGGAAAAAACAGTTAACACTTACTGAGAAATAACATCTAAAATGTGCAAAAATGAACAGCTTCTGGCATCTTCAATATCTTTTTTTAAACCAACTCTAGGGAGGAAAAAAAGATTTTAATTTTATAAAAATCATCAAATGATAAAATCATGGTTATAATCTATGCTAAGCAAAAACTCAATCTCATTTCCATCAAGACTTTCTTTTAAAAAATGTTGTTTGTTTATATTGTTACAACATTAAACATCGGCAATCTGTATAGGATGGAACTGCCTTTGTCGGAGAACTTTTGAAAGGGTTCTAACTCATATTCATGTTATATCTGGAGAAAACCGACCAAAACTCCAAACCATTAGATCGACAGCTGTGTGAGGGGGGCTGAATCTAGAGTACAGTTCAAAACCTGTTTTTTTTTTTTTTTTTTCAGAAAAAAAAAAACAACGCACTAGGTTTTATCAAGGTTTCGGGGGGTTTTAGCTGGATTTTTGGAGTTTTATCAGGTTTTTATTTTTGTTTTGTTCTTTTCCAAAGATGAGGGTTCAGAATATTTGGAAAAAAAATGCTAATTACTAAATACAACTTAAAGCAACTTACTGATTACAACAATCAGTTATATATGAAAAAAATGGTTAAATTTATTACAATAATAAATCAATTATACATGAAAAAATACATAAATCAATAAGAGTAATAACTAAAATTGGTTTATTTTTAGATTAACTGATTGATAGTAATAATTTTAACAATGAAATTAAGGTACTATACTGATGCTAAATTAGAACTTTTAACTAATTTTTTATGGTTAAAAAATCCTTAGTCATTTTAATTCAAATAATAGGCATAAAAACTTTCTCTAGAAAAAGTCCTTCAGATTTTTTTTCCTCTTGAGTAATGATTGTAGGAGAGTGTGCTGTTTATAAGATTTACAAGTGGTGTACTGATATTAAGAAATGTATTAAGTATGTAAATAAAGTTGAAATTTTGAAAAAAAACCAGTTGAGTTTTTTTGGGGGTGTTTTCAAGTAGGCTTTTCCAAAAAAAAAATGCACCCAGGTTTTTTTAAGTACACAAAATCATATCAACTCTGTGAATCTAGGACCTTCACACATCTATTATTTTCAGTGTCTTATCCGCCTTCCTTTAAAAAAAAAGAACTATTTTTTGATAACTATACAAATATTTATAACTGAGCAGTATCAAAATTAGCTCAATACACGAGTTTTTAAAAGTTTGCTTTTTTTACAAATTGGCAATTCTCGGTTGATACTAACACAGTTAACCAATTAAGAGGTCTCACAGATGCACAGTGCGACCAAAAAAACAGCACATAAACTAAAAATTACATTTATTTCTGTGATTTTGAAAGATAGGGAAGGTTTGGTGCCACTATATATTTTCTTCCTATTTGTACCCCTGTATTAACACCTACAACGTAGTTTGGAACAAATCCAACTCATTGTAGTCAAATATCAGTTTTATTTCAAACCAAGCAATCCTCTGAAGGACACAGCTACCTACATGAACTTGGGGATTGATAATTAATTTATCAACTCACACTTTTAACTTCACAATCACAAAACTGACAAACCAAATGAATTTTTAATTCATGTTTGAAAGAAAGGAGGAGGAAAAAAAAAACAGTTTTTCAAAACCAGTTCAATCCAAATTATTTTAGTTATAAATAATTATACAGTACTGCTAATTTAAAAAGGAAAAGAGATTTGGAATTGTATACCAAATGTACAAATGAAAATAAATTCTTCTGGAAAAATTAGATACGCAAAGTATGAAATGTTTTTTTTTTTTTTTTTTTTTTTTTTTTTTTTTTTTTTTTTGTCTTGCCTGTAAAATTCATAAAAATGGATTGAGCTGGTTTCCATATTAAACATCCTAATTTTACATTGCACTTAACTTCTACAAATCAGCAAACAGTGCATCTATGTACTATTAAAATATTTTATGAATTGACTCAAACACAAAAAAGCACATGTTAATAGAGAATAAATTAGAGAAGATTTGGTCCTAAAATGCCACAAGCACTTTCTTTGGCTGTAAATTAGCTACAGACTAATTATACAGTTCACAAACATTTACTGCTAGTTAAAGAATATAGATAAACTTTTGAAACTGGAATAATTTTTACATTTTATATTTATATGAAAATGATGATAATCTGTAGAGTTATTTAAAGCAAGCAAACAATGCTAAAATATAATGTCAGATTAAGACCTATCAGCACACTAGGTTTGTGTGATTTAGTAGTACTCCTCCACACAGGTGCTTCTACATTTTTACTTAACTAAAAGATGCTTATAAGGCCCTAGGTGGATTTCTGTGCAAAAAACAATTGGGTAGATGTCAGCTAAATATTATGAATAAAGTCTAAAAATAAAGCATATAAATGGACATCATAAAAGTTCATATAAAACTTCAGCTATATAATCATTTTCAAATTTTCTAGCATATAGCATCTATTAAAACCAACTGAGAAATGGCTTAACAATGTCAATGTTTTTCACCTGTAGAGTGCCTAATTATCAGTATTATTTTCTCATGCTCACACAAGCTTCTAAACACTAAAATAACTAACTTTAAATGCTTGTTTATTTAAATTTTCGTTCCCTTGGGACTCCTAAAATGGTAGAGCCCCTTAGTCTAAAATCTACTAAGCCTGGTGAGTATTCCAGCCCTGTTTTTATGCAAAGTAAATATCATTGGTAAAATTATTTGGTATAACAAAATCAATTATTTAACTGTTTTTTCTTCTTTAGTTTTATAAAACTTAATTTTGGTAACAGTCACTGAATATGATATATTTAGTTATTACATGAAAAAAATGTCTAAGAGACGCTGACAGCAAGTTAACTGGCAATGTTTTGCAAATCAATATAGCAGTTGAATGTATCACATTCATTTTAGCCAAGCACATTAAATAGCATTAAAAATTCCACTAGAGGGTAATATTGGTACTTAAATCCGTGATTATTTTACATTTCTATTGCAGTAAAAATACTTTGTATCACATTTGGCTTGACTCCTGCAGCAGATATACACAGTAAACCAGGTACTTTTTAACAAAACATGATACAATGGAACTCACAGTATAATGAAAACAGATTTTTGATTTAGATGGACTAATGCTAAAATATACAAAATTTAAGACCTTACATTGAAATGGTAATAACAAACAATAGTTTAGATTGGGTTTAGCGTAACTTAAAAATGAAATCTTTATTGATTTACATAAGGAATAGCTGTTGATCTTCTAAAGCTAACTAGGACAGCAATTGACACAATGGCTTGGATTTTTTTAAAGTAAATCATGAAGCAATTAGTCATTTTTGTTTTATTTATTTTATAAAAATTGACTTGAAATAAAAAATTTTAGTGTAGAATGTCTCATAGGACTAAATTCATAAATGTATTAGTTACAACTTTTATTATTTAATAATAGAAATATCTACATTTAATTTAATAGTGACAGCTATGTTTGTTTGTTAATTTTTAGGTTAGCAAAACTGGAAATTGTACATTAAATACTTCACTATTACGATTTTAACAAAATTTCTTTATTATGAAGTTTTCTTGGTTCCTTGAACACTTATTATGAGGGTTGACTGTAATAAAACAGATTTATAAAAATTACAGCAAACCTAGTAAATGGTTGGCAAGGTGGACTCATCGTAATTATGTCCAGATTCATGCCATCTAGTTCTGAAGCTGTCAATGATTGGATATTTCTTTGAAAATGCTTGGAGTTTCCAAAATTATGACAATATATAGAGTTCACAACAGGATTAACATCTATTGCTGCAACGACTTCATATGGAATTCCTGCACCTAAAATACAAACGAATAATATAGTCTATGCATAATTTTTATTACTATGAAGAAATCATAAATTTATTTTGACCACATGTTATAAAGTATGCATAAAAATGTTTTTAAAATATTTTTTTACATAATATTTATGTATATATATGAAGATATAACAGGGTTTCTACAGATTTCACAGCTTTTGCTTCCCTGACATCTATCATGCTCTTCCCTGACTTTTTATCTAGCGTGCTTTCCTGAATTTTGCGTTTCTATTTTTAATATTACATCCTTTAATTAACAACTTTTTATATATTTTACCTCTTTTTTACAAATAATAATAATAATAATAAAATCAGTATACACAAAAATATTATTTGACATTACTGGATTCTAACAAAAGCCATGTTTGATAATAATAGGATAAAATTAAGAATATTTCAACTGAACAAGATATGTTCATAAAGGACACATTTTAAAATTATTTATAAGGTTAAATATGAAAATGAAAATAAAACAATTTCTACAATTAGGCTCAAACAGGAAGTATTTTCTTGGTTTTGCCTCAAAATTCAAATGTTCTTGCATTTCCCTGACCTTTCTTCAATTTCTTCAAATTTCCCTGACTTTTTTCCCAAATCCCTGACCAGAACTCGTTTCCCTGACTTTCCAAGTCTGTAGAAACTCTGTATAATGCAGCTAAAGAGTTTTTAAAGTTTGAGAACTGAGCTCATAAAAACAAATGCAGTAAAAGTATTTTTTTTTTTTTTTTAATCAACTATTCTACATATAATCCTTGTGAAGTCATACATACCTTAGTACAATCTGGAAGCTGTTCCACAATATATCTAAAAAATTGTTACTTCAAAATGTAACAAATATAAATACTATGCTTAGGTACAGCTTCTTTGTAACTAAAAAGGTGTTTAAATTTTATTTTATTTTTTATGACATTATTTCCAGTTCCCAGACAGTATAAAAATACAGTCATACAGAAGCTGATGAATATACCCATTTATTCTTCTTTGATCAATTCAGCAGTGGCAGATAGTGACCCGTTTCCATGGTGGGAATCCTTCCAAAAATAGTACCAATTAAAATTGGGAAAATATATATACATATAGAGCAACCTATTCCCGGGCACACAGTGTAAGTATTTAAATCTTTCCAAATGACCAATTATTATCAAAATTAATACAAACCTTTTGCTATTTTTTGCCTAATTATAAAAGCATATAAAACCTAGTTATATTAATATTGAAAAGTTTGCACTCTTACTAATCAAAAGGTCACGTTTAATTTTTATTTAGTATTTATGTCCTTTATAGCTGCTTGTTCAATTTTTAAATAATTTATTTATTTTAAAATCAATATTAACACATAAAATATATTTACACACCGCATTTCATATATTGAGAAAACAAAACTGATGTAACTAAAATGTCTAACTGCACTGCAAAAATACCCGCAGATAAAATTTCCCAGTACAGTCCTGTAGATCACCATGCAAGGGCCCAAAGATAGAACCAAATAAGCTGTTTGGGAGCAAAGTTAATGCTGTGTCAATATAAGCCCATGCATGATTTAGATAGAGAAAAATCGAAATTAGGACTTTTTTTAATGGATGTTATTAAAATAGAATAAAATGTGTGCATCTTTTCAATAAAGATAAATAATTAAAAGAACTGTGTTGAATAATAGCAAGAAGCTTTGATTTAAATAGTGGTTAGTCAGTGGGATCAGGTCCCTGTGGCACCTAATAAAAAGCCACAACTGCCCTTCAGCGAAGTGATGACAAACCTATGACAAGAATGTCATAAGGGATATGAAAATCCATTTTGGATAACATGCATTTCCAGAGCTGCCAACACAGACACAAATTATGTAATTCAATAATATTTGCATTATGCAAAATTTAAACTTTTATAAGTGACACGACACTGTAGTTAAGTTAGGGTTGTCTCAAATTTTTGCACGCCAAGCTCAAAAGCTTCACTATTACTACATTAGTGTAAACATTGACCCTAAATGGCAATTAAAATTCTGTGGACTTAATTCGGGTGTTAATGCATTAATCACTGGTATTTATTACTTTGTATGACGTTATTACTTTGAGAAAATAACAAAATTTTATACTATAGCAGGGATGCAGAATATGTCCGAATGTGCAAACAAGGTTTGGGGAAAATTTCTCCCATAGTATATTTAAAGAAAAAAAAATATTTTTGTAGAGGCAGTTGCAATGTTTAAGCTGAGCTCAAAAATTCTTTAGCAAAAAAGCTAAAATAAGAAAAAAGCTTTAGCAAAATGCTAAAAGGATAATTCTGTTTTTCTTTCCGGAAAATAATGTCTGTTCCTCTTTTTTCTCTATTGTTTTTGCAGAGGTCTTGAAAAACATAGACGTACACATTAATATATTTGAATTCAATATTGGCAATAAAAGATTATCCCCACAACCATTCCATAACAGGAAGTTTTTACTTTTATCCCTGTTTCTCTTCAATATTTCAGTGCCAAATTTTCTCTGAATGCTTTCGCAAAAAAGCGAAAACCCATTCATATCATTTTAGCATTTTGAGAAGTCATTTCGCATTATACAGAAAATGTGATTGTATCTGGCAGTTGCCATTAAAAGAAGCTATAACACATTCTTCTTATTCCATAGGAAAGTAGCATAATGACTAATGTCTCAGTATAATGTAAGGGTTTTTCACTTTTTTTTTATTTAATAAAAATTAGGATTTAAAAAAAATAGTTCTAATACTATAATCTAAGTAAAGTATATAGAAATAATAATTGTTTAAAATAAAATGAAAACATTCTACAGTTTTGGAGGAAATTTTGGACAGAAAAAAATAGCATTCTGGGGAAATATTGCATCCGGAACCTTTTCTGCACCCCTGCATTATAATTTGATGACCTAGAAAGGATTTGTTTAAAAATCAAATCGCCATTTTCTCTAAAGAAAAAGCTCACATGAATTTAGAGTTAACTTAGAGGTTAGACTATATCATAAGCACAAGTAATTAAAGCTTAAGGAGCATAAACAGGAAATTTTGAGGCGAAGGACAGGATATGAATGTTGTTAAAAGGTTAGATAAGGAAAATTTCTATGTAATATAAACATCTAAAACCTCATGTTAACTAAAGCAAAAATTTCAAGGGGATGGGAGGGGATTCTACCACTAACAAATTCTGAAGGTGAGAATGTTTGAAGTAATAGTAGAATAACACAGAATTAATATAGGAAATTAAATGAGAACATGAAAATGTATAGTATTTGTCAAAATAATGTAATATAGAGATTGAATAATAAAAATATATACTTATTACATTCAAATGCATATCTCATTCCACCTATACCACTGTATAATTCCAGCAATCTAAGACATTTCTTTTCCAGAGCCATCTTCTGCTATTCGTAGAAATACAATTTAATAGCAGTCTGAAATATTTAAAAGTTACTGAATTAAATGTTTAAGGTTGAAGTGATTTAGAAAAAAATTACTGCAGCTTCTACAGTAAGCAAAAAAAAACTGATACAGCTTGACTATTACAAGGAATTAATTTTTTTAAATTGTAACAAAACAAAGAATCTCTCGGTTTCGATCAACTCGGTCTGAACATTTCTGCTTCGATTAGTATAACGAATGATAATATGGTATTTATCTCGGAAGTTAAGATTAAAAATTGTAATAAAATATACTTATACAAAAACTATACAATATAATAACATTACAACTTCATAAAATAAATACTTTCGATTTGCCGATTGTTTTTACTCATTTTTATGGATGCCCAAAACACAGTACTTCAGCCAACGCACCAAAGAACATGATTATTTGTTTACATTTAACACATGGTTTTTGTGGCCGTGTCTACGCTGCCGGCCGGCCGGAAACGGAGTACTTCGGGCTCTGCTGCCGGCTTGTGCAGAAGTCGTAATTTGGTTTACTGCACAGATATGGGCGTGATTTGAAAAGATGTAAATAAGCCGGCCGTACGCTTCGTGATTGGCTCATTCGGAACCGTCTTATTTGCCTGGTCTGCCAAAATAGAAAATGAATCGCGGGGTTTTTACGCCATTTAAGGTTTTACGCCAACAGGAAGTAATTACGTAAACAAGGTCTTGTGTTTACGTTTCCCTATTCGGACAGTGCTATTTACGAAATTTTTAATTAAAGATGTGGAGAGAAAGAAATGATTTTGTTTTGATTATAAAAGTTATTTATGCTGTTGTAATTTTATTCACTGTTTAAAATATTATATTTTAAAAGAATTAAAAATTACTTAAACTGCAAGTGTATTAACCAAATTGTTGCATTGATCATCTTATTTATTTTTAATTATTATTATCTATTTTTAATATGTATCGTTCAAATACTAAACATTTATTACCGGTTACCTTGCCAACTTTTTATTAAGTAAAATCCTGTTTTTAACGAAAATATATATATCGATATTTCATTATGTCAACGTGTAAACGTCATAATTAATTATGTTAGCTGAGAAATCTTAAGTTTTGATATGAATTGTGCAGTGGATATAACAGACATACTGTTTGGCTTACTTTTTGAATACTCTTATTGAACTTTTAACTAGCGGTCAAAATTGTCTTTTCATTTAGTCAATCTTTCCCTTCATTTATACTTAGTATGTGTTAGCATAATTGTTATTTTTTTAATATAATCAATTTTAATTATACATTTAGTTATGCCAAATGTAAATATACTGCATAAGTTTATATATTGTTCTCTTTCTTTTATGGATTAGTTTTTGACAGTTTAAACCAGTTTTTGATGCTTGTCATGTCAAAAACACAGCCCAAGCTTGTTGCATATATGTGTCAGGGTTAGAAATTAAGATATTAAAGTGAGGTGCCAATGGCACCCAACTATTTTATCTTAGTTGCCAAAATGATCTACTTGGGCGTAATTTTAAAATTATGTAGTGTAGTCATTCAAATATCAAATCATAATAGCCAAGTACGAATACTAATTAAAGTTTGTTTACTAAATATATACATCTGAAAGTAGGAAAGTAAATATGTAGAATGTTAAATTCTGCTAATGAATTAATAATAATAAAATTACTGCAATATTTAAAAAAAAAATTGGAGCTGCAAAATACTGTTCTTTTATAAAATTCTGCATCCTATGCAGGCTCTGTGTGCAATCCATACGTGCAAGGTCATGTGGCATGCGCCATCGCCAAGCTAAAAATGCACTGAGCTCTAGCCTTAAAGGGGGAAAAAAAGGAAACAAGCAAACAAAAAAAAACAAATGTAACATTTCATTATATTTATGGCAAAAACAGAGCCTGACTATCACAATGGTAAGCGAGGCACTAGCCTGGGGTCTCAAAATCAGATAAATTACCCTATATAAATGAGATTTCTGATAATAATGACTTATTCCATGTAATTCTGACTAGGTAATATGGTTTGAAGGGTGATTGGTGATAAACCTTTCGTAAAATTCCGAATGTGTCAAGTATGTTATAGCGATTGCCGTTGATCAGTATGCTTTGCTAAGAATTTCTTTTTTTTTTTAAAGTTAGGCGTAAAAAATGATGACCAGGTATTATTTCATGGTCGTCAAACTTAAATTTCTGGGTGAAAAATACGACTAACGACCGCTTATTTCTAACCCTGATATGTGTTTATTTGTATATTAAGCGTGTTCATTAGGGGGAGGGTCATTCCATTTTAATGTCAACCTTCAGACCAAATTTAGTGTAATTTGCTGTCAACCCTATTTTTTCATGTATCTCGTTTTTTCCTTGATCCTATCATAGTAGAATCCATAGATAGGACCGTCATGAATGTGTTAGATGCCTTTGTGCAAACACTGATTTAGTGCCCCTATATAAAAAAAAAAAATTCACCTTCAAAACAAAACTATCATTTTACTATTCCATGTACTTATTGTTGGAAAATATCATAATAAAATCGAGTCTCAGGAGGTTACCCCCTATAAATATTCAGTTTTTGAAACAAAATTATGATTTTACAACACCATATTAGTATTCAGAAGAGAATATACGGCATTGCTCTGGACTGTAGTGTTGCCCGATGGATACCCGGCACTGCCGAAAACTCACCCATGTGCTTGTAAAGTCAATAGAACCAAAAACACTGAGGTAGGTATCTAACAGTTACCATGGTTGCAGAGATCAGATTTGCTTCCATCTAGACTAGTCTTTTGCAGAGTTCTAGTGATATGGAATTCATTAAGTTCAAGCACAGACTTGGGAGGTATCCTTCAAGGAGTTGCCTGTTCTTTACACCCCCCCTCCCCCAGAAAAAAAAGGATGAAAGAAGGGGGAGGGGAGAATAAAGTGTATTTTTTTTCAACAATAATTATAGAACACTGCCATAATGTTTAACGAGTGAACAGGGTGGCGACAGATCATGGGAAAAATCATGGAAGCATCAGGGAATTTCGTAAAAATATCCAAAAATCAGGGAACTTTCGTTTTCACCTAGTTGACAAGATCATTTTTAGTTGTGGATCAGCATCTAACTCACAAGTCATAGTGTCGTTCTGGATCATACAATACTCAAGTGATGCAGACACATTATGAATCAAGACTCAATTGGTGTAGGCACTATATGAGTCCAAAACCGCAGGTATTCAGACTTGTACTAAGATACGGATCATATGAGAAACCAGACATAGGCCTAACTTACTAAGGGCAAGAGGAAGCAATTCCCCCTTATAATTCAAGAAAATTCAGATATAACCCATTTGAAAATGGTATTTTCTACAATAGGAAACATTTGCCCCCCCCCTCCCCATGTTAAATGCCAGCTTGTGAATCAATCAGATATATGAATGCGAATATGAAACACTCTTTCTGGGTCAAAACTTCTGCATCTGGGCAATCCAGTAACAAATTATATTGAAAAGTAATGATTCGTTACCCCTAGTGGTCAATTGCGATTGCCCTTTACACCAAGAGAGTGGAATTTTGTAGTCATTGTGACCTCTGTCCCCTTATTCCACTCTGGAGTTTTCTACAGTCACAGTAATTTTGATCATTGTCAGGTATACGACGATCAGGGAATTTTGTTTCTTAATTTTTGTAGCCACCCTGGTGAATGCACTGTACAACTAGTAAAAAGGTCACTTTGGTATAACGTTTCCGATTTACACAGAGACACCAGGACATTGAATCAAAAGTAATGAGAAATCCTTAAATCAAAATAAAAATCATGAAAATATTTTAATTTTATATGTGAACTGTTTGTTTTTCTAAATAAAGTAATATAATACAAAGAAAACTACAACAATACAAACGACAAGTTTTATCATAGTTAATATTATTTGGAAGCATTGATTTTATTGAAGCTTCTTTTGATTATCCAGATTTACATAAGGTAGGTTTGAAATTCAAGGAACCCTTTTCAGAATACAAGATAATGGCTGATGGTTAATTTAATTTCAAGAACTTTAGATGTTTTGATAAAAAGTCAAACATTTCAAAGGGCCGATTAATTTTTATGACTTTCTCATTGACAACTCAAATGGAAAGTGCAGTATCTCTTATTGCTACAATATGGGAAAATGGAACAAAAAAGGTAAAAAGAACATGGCTTATGTATTTTATCAAATTAAATTCTGAGTTTTGTTTTGAATGTAAAATATTTAGAAGGAAAAAAAAAAAACTCTTTTCTACTGCAGAATTTAAAAATTTGCTCACTGTTTAAAATGTTTTCAAAGGCATGACAATGCATTCATAAAATGTTTAAAAGCATGGTACAAAATAAAAATATGTATGTTTAAAAACTATGGCTCTATCAATAAAAACAAAATAAAATTTGTTTAATGTTAAGGAAAAAATGTTGTAGGTCAATTGTTGAATTAGATCTTTCTAAAATGATAAAACAATTTGCACAAAGAAAACCACAAAAGTCACAATATAATGTCTAAAATTCTTTTTAAAAAACGAATATCCTTAAAAGAGTACTAAAATTTTGCCTGCATATCTAAAATTTGTTAATATGTCAGAAAAATATATTCACAGTAAAAATATTTCATCATAAGAGTAAAAAACTTAGAATTACAACAACAAATTTAATTATTTGATAATTATGGCTGGTATTGCTTGGAATAAGCTGGTTTAGTTGACAGATTTTTTTTAAAGGAGCCACTAGTATTATTTGTGCCTGCTCATCATTTTTCCTAGCAATTTGTTTAGATACTATCTAAACAGGGACCCTACTAGGAAAAGGAGAAAGGGCTTTCTGAGCTCTTCATCTGCTCATAATAGTGATAATAGTTTCAAAAGCATGGAGCTCGAAAGAAGTATGAGAGACTATTATTACACACATTATCCATTTTTTATGAAAAACAACATTTTATAAGAAACCAATATAGGAAAATTGACTTGCACTCAGGGGGAAGGGGGATAACGGGATATATCCCCCCCTGAAATTTTTGGATTAGTGATGAAATTCTGTCTATTTATACACATATAAGTTCATCTCCCCCCCCCCCCACCGGAAAAAATTTCCTGGCTACGTGCCTGCTTCACATGAATACTTTATTTGCAAAATTGTACCATGGATGGCACTTGAGGGATTGCAGATTTCCATTGAGTAACTGATGTAATGAAAAAGCATTAAATGTGTTTGCTACCACTGACACAAGGGACACAATTCTCTCTTTTTCTATGCTTTCCCACCAAATGCTGAAAAAGTGCAATCCGTACAGGCGGCTGTGTCAAAAATATTCTATAGCTCTGTGGCATGCGATGGGCACTTTGATTAACTGCCATGTTATTGGTAGTTCAATCAATCCATGGCAACAGCTGCACTTTTTCAGCATAGGGCAGTCTATCTAGTTTTTTTTCTATACCGATGTATGTGGGTGAGTCGGAAAATGAATGTTTCCCCTGGCGACTGAGGATAGGTGTGTTTGAAAGTCAAACAATATAATGAGACATGAAAGATATGACACAACTATATTTGCCAACATAAGTAACTAGCCTCCTTCGGCGATCAGTTTTGGCCATCGATGGCGGCTTCGCAGCCAAAATGTGCAACCTAGAGCACACAGTCTGCTCCGCTACTGGCTTGTGCAACCTATGGCACACTGGCCTCTTCGTGACCGAAATTTGCAACCTACGGGCCGTCTGCCTTCGTCAACCAGCAGGTCTGACCGCTTCACGTACGGGCTGCATTCACACATTTTGGTGAGTGGCTGTATCCGGCAACCAGCTGGTCCGCCGTTGGCCTCTTCGCAACCAAATAGTGCAACCTACAGCCTGCCCCACCTTCAGTGACCACCTAGTCCGCCAACAGGCCACTTTGGAAAAGAAATGTGGCACCTACCAGCCACTCGCCTTCGGTAACCAGCTGAACAAAAGCTCAATAGTTTGTCCATAATTATATACATTTTGTTGGTTGGAATAATCCATATTTCAGCTTTTCCATGAGAGCTGAAACAGGCCAAAATGTTGCACACATTGCGTGTCGCCTCTTGATTGACCTGGCAGTTCGCCAAATATTTTACTCCTCCTCTCTACTTCTGCTTGACTTGGGAGAAGAGAAAAAATCAGCATCTCACATGCAGTTGTGCAAACACGCGCCACACACGCAATTATGATACGCTTTAATATATAGTATTTTAGTGCGTATTTAAAATCTGAAAGTGTTTCAGATTTTAAATACACACTAATTTTATTTATCTGAAAGTGATTCAGAGCCCGTTAAGCTCAAGCTCCTTCAACAAATATTTATAAGCCCTTCGCCCCCCCCCCCCCTCCAAAAAAAAAAAAAAGAATCATCATACAATAAAAATATTGTATTTCACTCAATGTACACACAAATGCTAAAGAAATAAAACTTTCTTTTTAGTTTTAGAAGTTTTTTTCAGCCGAGTTCGATCTGTATTTGGGATGCAGTAGTCCAAGAGATGGGCTATGATGGGTCAAAAAGTAGATATTAAGCATTCGGTGCCACGAATCACACAAGACAAGTCCATAGAAAAAACATAGTACATTTCGATACTAGAATGTTATACAATAAGTGTAGCCATACCAATTCTTGATAGCTTTTTGTTAAATTCAATTCTAGATTTACAGGGCTATACAAAAAGTTTTCTAACCTACTGGCCAATTTACCATCTATAACCAGGGGTGTAGTGGGACTGGAACTGTGTTCCGTTACTCAAATGAGATTATTATTATTACTAGCTGCCTTCGGCAACCACTTTTGGCCGTCGATGGCCACTTCGGGACTGGCTTGTGCAACCTACGGAACTCCGGCCTCTTCGCAACCTGCGGGTTTGTTTTGTTTTGCCAGGAGAGGACAGCTTGCATCACTGAATGTGTCGCTTAGAGCTACATATACGTCCTTCCCGGAATTTCCCGCCACAATTCGGAACCTGATCAGAAGGTGGGGGGACTTCTGAATATTGGCACCTCTCGGAAACTGCTAGCGACCACCGAGAGGACTTTCGAAACCATGGATTTAACGTGCACGTACACGGTGGCCTTTAGTGGTACGCTGGTATCAAACC
This sequence comes from Cheiracanthium punctorium, assembly GCA_038373885.1. Lineage (NCBI taxonomy): Eukaryota > Metazoa > Arthropoda > Arachnida > Araneae > Cheiracanthiidae > Cheiracanthium > Cheiracanthium punctorium. Next base: position 23,852 of record JAWZYV010020337.1, on the reverse strand, counting down.
CGCAACCTTCCGGTTATGAGTCCAATGCCTTAACCACTGGGCTACCACGGCCCCCAACCTGCGGGTTGTCTGCCTTCAGCAACCAGCTGGTTTGACCGCTTCACGTCCAGCCTATGCAGCATATGGGCTGCTTTTACACATTTTGGTGAATGGCCGCATCCAGCAATCTCAGGGTGTCGACAGATCAGGGAAATCATGGAAAAATCAGGGTACTTTATCAATCTGGAAATATCAGGGAATTTTGCAAAAATATTTAAAAATCAGGGAATTTTCGCTTTTGCCTAGTGAACTAGATCATTTTTAATTGTCAATCTGATGCGCAGCTCCATTCTGAATCACATGATACTCAACTGATGCACAGATACAGATAATTTACGAATCCAAAACCAGAATACAGATCATACGAGAATATAGAAATATGAGTCCGAGACTCAAGTGATGTAGGCACTATTACTATACAAATCCAAAAAAGTGCATGTTTTCAGATTCGTTCTAAGATGTGTGGATCATACAAGAAACCGGATATGTGAATTAATTTCGCATGTGAATTGCTTCCTGAATAAAGTCATAGGTAAAATGAATGGTAAAAGATGATTTAGTCTTCTACTGCGCCATTGTGTTTTTTAAAGTGATGGGACATTTAAGTGATGCCAGCTTAGCTCCCCCGCAAGACGATTTTTTTTTAAATAGATAGTGCTCCTTTTAAAGCCTTTTTACATATTTTTTTTAATTTGAAACGATACATTGATTGAAATAAGTTGACTAGGTGGCCAGTTTATTTTGATCAGTCATCCTTACGCTTAAAATTGAACACTATAAAATGAGGAAACTTTCTGCTGCATATTGTCTTTTAGTGTTCAACTAAATTTTATGTTTGGATTTATGAAAGTGAACTACAATTTTATTAATATTAAGCATTTTTGTGGTTTTCTATTATTTATTTCCCTATATGAAGCGTTCACCTGTTGGTGCATGATACACAATGGTGATTTACATGAAAGATTATGGTAATGTATATAATTAGTTCTGGAAATTTGATAAAGATAGTCAGGGAACTTTTTTTCTCAATTTCTGTAGCCACCCTGAATCAGCTGGTCTGCCGACGGCCTCTTCACAACCAAAAAGTGCAACCTACGGGCTACCCATCTTCGGCGATCACCTGGTCCAGCAACGGGCTGCTCTGAAAAAAAAATTGCTACCTACAGCCTGCTCACCTTCACCGACCAGCTGAATGAAAGCTCAATAATTTGTCCGTAATCGTAAATTTTTTGAAATTCAATATGCCCACTCGCACGGGCCGTGGGCAACGACCGCACCTGATACTTGACCCCTTCAACATGTCTGTGTTCTAACTGTCATTTATCGCTAATACCTATGCAACTACTAAAAACAGAGTCCCGTCATCAATATAATAACCTGTCTTCCTGCCGCAATGCAAACACAGAAGAGAAGAAAGGGGATGTTAACTGTGTCAGTCTAACAACTACATGTCTATGATTTTATTTTTTCAAAATTAGAGTCGTGTTTCAACAACTCAACTCTGAACTCTAGAAATTCAATAGAAAGAAATTCTAAGTTCAGAATAACACGACTCCAATTTTTAAAAAATAAAATCATAGACACAGGGGTGTAGCCAGAGGGGGGCTGCAGCCCCCCCCCCTGAAATGGGACCCTTTACTTAGCTTACAGTTTGATACCAAGTTTAGAATTCAACTTTAGCTTGCAATTTGAAGTCCAGCCCCCCCTTCCCTGAAATTAAATCCTGGCTATGCTACTTCATAGATGTGTAGTCGTTAGTCTGACTGACACAGTCAACAGAGGCACAAAGTCTACCTTACTGGTTCGCAATTTTTTAAAGCGAATTTTCATGGGCCAGCATTGCTGGACAGCTTGCCGGCTAGTAATTATAGATTTATGACAAAAACAAAATAACCAACAACATAAATACACCAAATTAACCTAAATAAAAGCTATAATCCAACGCAACTTTTAAAGAAGTTTAAACGAATTCAGAATTAAACAAATGCTTATGTCTGACAACAATCAAAATAAAAGTTACGATCCAACAACGTTGAAATCAAAATCCATTTGGTTAAACAAATTCAAAATTAAATAAACGTTTATGACAATGTCCCATAACAATCGAAATAAAATTGATCTTAACGATCCAACAACGTTGAAATCAAAATCCATCCAGTTAACCAAATTCAAAATAAATGCTTACAACAAAAACAAACTAAACAATTTAAAAATACTCCGGTGAGAGCAATGAAAAAAAAAGAAACGCGACTTCCAAAAACAATAACAATATACATTTATGCTACCAATTTCTAAAAAAGAATTGCTACAAGTAGATGTTTAAGTGTTGTGCCAAGCCTAAACTTGATTGTAACCTATGGTTACGATCAAGGTGATTATGTTCTGTGATTTTTTTTTCGAAGAATCAAGGAATGAATCATTTGCTTCGCTTCTCTGTTTACTTTTTCAAGGCATGATATCTCGCTAGATATTTAGAGTTGAAAGTAGCTGCAAGTTAAAAAAAAAGGTTAATTTTTTAGAGATCTTTTGAGCTGTACAAAAAGTTTTTGCTTTTAGTTAGAGATAAGAATGTTGTTTTTATAAAAATTTCAACATGGCCACAGATGCACTGGGAGCAATGAGTCAATCCCGGAATCATTAGGAACTGGACTTTTATTATTTAGACAAGCACATTGAGACATTTGTCATACTGCTTGATAAGCTTCAAAAGGCCCTCCAGGGAAACATCAGTGCTTTGCATACGGACGAAGCATTGAACGTTTATGGGTGAAAGACGACACAGCAAGTGAACACGCAAGACACCGATACACCATTGGGTAGAGGTTGACTGCAATCAAGCAGATGGTGCTGTTGCAGTGACTCCACAAAGCAAAGACCAGCCTCTCATTCTGGTTCCAGTAGGCTTGTAGAGAAGGTGCGTTTTGAATTCATGGTCAAAGGAGGAAGTGAAAGCAGTTATCCACTATGAATGGGCACGTGGAGTATCAGGAGCAGAAATTCATAACCGCCTTGTGGAAGTCTATGGCCCAAGTGTGATGTTGAAGCAAATGGTGCCGCAAATTCAGTGACGAATGTCAGCAAGTGCAGGACATACCGAGACCTGGAGGGACGTACATGGCCACTACAGATGCAAATGTCAGGAAAGTGAATGACATGATTAAAGTGAACCAGTGTATCACCATTGATAGAGTAGCAGAAGAACTTGGAATCGGACTTGAGGGAGCTCACAAGATCATCCACAGCAATCTTCAATACAGGCAACTGTCAGCACAATGGGTGCCCCGACAACTGACCCCAACACTCATGGAACAACGCATGGCAGTCAGCCTGGAACATCTTGTGCATTACCATGAAGAGGGCAATGACTTTCTGGTTCGGATTGTGACAGGAGATGCAATGTGAATCCACCATTTCATACCCGAAACGAAGGCCGCATTAGTGGAGTGGAAACATCTGTTATCACCTGTCCTAAAGAAGTTCAAAACAACTTCATCTGTAGGTAAAGTGCACCTCACAGTTTTCTGAGATGCCATGGAGATTTGTTGGAGTTGGACTTCTTGGAGGTTGAAACCATCAATGCTACACGGTACTGTGACATCCTTTTGAAATAGAAAGAGTCAATACAGAAAAAGTGGCCTGGCCTTCTCAGATCTGGCGTTCTGATGTTGCATGACAATGCGAGACCACATTCTGTGACAGCAATACAAAACTGTATTGCAATTCTTGGTTGGGAGCAGCTACATCATCCCCCATACAGTCCTGATCTTGCACGAAGTGACTTTCATCTGTTTCCGGCTTTGAAGAAGAATCTTGGCAGAAGGCACTTTGGAAGCAATGCTGAAACCGTTTAATGCTTCTTTCGTGTGCAAAGACCTGAATTTTACCTGGAGGGCTTATTGAAGCATATCAAGCGGTATGACAAATGTCTCAACGTACTTGGTACTTATGTGGAAAAATAAAGTTATATCTTATCTTTCATGTCTCATTCTATTTTTTTACTTTCATGCACAACTCTGACCGAAGTCGACAGGGAAACTCATTTTCTGACTCCCCCCTCGTATATCTTTCATATTCTCCAGTTCTCAGCAGATACTGGTACTGATAAAAATAATTTTGACATCCATTTTACAAATAATCGAGAATTTTTATGGGAGATTATCTGTGCAAAATAGGAAAGGGTTCTTGTGTAACTACACTGAAGAGCCAAAACATTATGATCTCCTACTGGGCAGGTGCGTAGCCAGGAAAATTTTTCGGGGGGGGGGGGGGATATAAACTTATATGTGTATAAACAGGCGAAATTTCATCACTAATCTAAAAATTTTGGGGGGGGATATATCCCGATATCCCCCCCCTGGCTACGCCCCTGTTACTGGGTACTGGAAGAACAACCAAGTTATTAGAAACAGGTTGTACTAAATATTTAAGTAGTGGTTACCCAAAGTCGAGATATTGGAACATGGTGGTGTTTGAGCTCTGGTGAGTAGGTGGTCAGGACATTAATTGGAATTCATCGTTATGCTCATCGAACCACTCCAACACAATTCCAGCCTTGTAACATGGCACAAGGTTTCATTTCCTGTTGGGAAGACATGCCAAATAAGGGTGCAACTGATCCGCGATAATGCTCAGATAGTCCACCACATTCCTGGTCTGTTCTACCACAACTATGGGTCCCAGTTCTGCCCAAGGGAACATCCCCCAAAGCATAATACCACCAGCCTGCAATCTGTGTATAGCCTGCTGTACAAGAGGGGAGCAGCTGTTCTCCTGGAAGACAGCGTGCCCTGACACAATTATTAGCATGAAAGAAAAAAATCAAGAGTCTTCGGGCCATTACAATCTGCCCTCTATCAAATTAGCTTCAATAAACAGCCTTTCCCATCACTCACAAAGATTAGTGCAAGAATGATTTTTTACCTTCGCCAGCAACAGATAAATACTATTCCCACTTAATTACGTGCTCTCCATGTGATCCAGACGAGTTCATTGAAAAATTGGGGGTGGTCATAATGTTTTGGCTTGTCAGTGTATGTCCGTCCTCCTCAAGTATATCGAAATCAAATGTATTTATCATGAATGAAAATGCTAGAGTTGTGTGCTAGAGAGGACATGCACATTAAAGGGTTAATACCACTGCTGCACTTAAAAATTGCCCCCAATTCCTGTTTTACATTTTGGGGACAATTTAAAAAACGTCCTGAAATCGCAGACTGTCGGAAAATGGGGATGTTTGGTCACCATACACAAAGTAACACAGAAATTGGGGATGTATGGTCACCTTAATATAAGGTAACCAAACGTCCCCATTTTCCGGCAACAGTCCCTAATTTCAGGACGTTTATCAAATTGCCTCCAAAATGTGAAACAGGAATTGGGGACAATTTTTAATTATTGTGTTGTTTTTAATTAAATTACTGATAATTATTTCATTGTAGTACGTATAATTATTTCGTTGTAATACATGTCCCCAGTTTTGTTTCAAAATTGGGAAGATGTCTCCGATTCTACGTTAAGGTGACCAGATTTTTGTAGTCAGAATCGGGGACATGTCCCCGATTCTGACTACAAAACTGGGGACATTTATAATTATTGCAATAATTAACAGTAATTTAATTGAAAAACAATGCAATAATTAAAAATTGTCCCCAGTTCCATTTTTACATTCTGGGGACAATTTGAAAAACGTCCTGAAAATGGGGACGTTTGGTCACCTTATCTCAAATATGTGTAGTGTCTCCAATTATGAAACAAAAATTGGGGACATATGGGGGGAAACATGATTTTTTTTTTTTTTTTTAATTTGAAGAAATATCTTTTAACTAAAACTTTTTCTCCAATTGTGTTACATTTGGAGGACAAATTTTAAAAAAAAGTTTGAAATTGAGGACGTTTGGTTACCATTGACCGTTAAAAAATTTTTTGGACAAATCTGTTTGGTGTGCCCAATTCTGAAACAAACATTGAGGACGTGCCCATGTTTGAAAATTATAAATTCCATGAACTTTTCAAATAAACTTCTTATTCAGTTGAAGCATTATTAACCTATACACAAATGAACAAATGTTTGACCAAAAAAAGTTTAAATTTTGTGGGAGGGGTCAAGGGGGATACCACCCCCCCTGCCCGTCCCAACCCCAATATAAGAAATTTGAAGTAAATTATGCGATTAATTCAAGAATTATTCAAAATTTCCCTTAGATTATGCAAAGGCACATCTAAATTACGCAAATATTTATAGGAATTTAAGGAGGCCGCCCCCCCCTAAATTTCGATTCTCGATCATAATAATCAAGGTTTTTTGCGAATTTGTCCTTTTACCATTTTTGACCCCCCCCCCCACATTTTTTTCTTGCGACGTTCCTAAAGGGGGGAATTGCCCCCCTTTGAGGTAAAATAGCTTGTGTAGCTAAAAATGTTGTTGTATTGTGAAATTTTCACATAATTTAGTGTAATAATAAAGAGGTAAAACACTGGGAGACCTGCATGGCCCGATGACTGCAGAGTTACAGTTTCGGATAAGATATTGCTTGTCGGTTTCCCATCGGCGAAACTGCTCGTCTAGATCACTTCTCTCCATGAATAAAAATTTATCTATTGCAGAAAAACAAAAGTGCACTTGCCGATGACTGAATTCGATGAGTCGATGAACGGCCGAGCAGAAAACAAGCAGCCATTGCTACTAGGGAGAGGACGTCACAGAGGTTCGGCTGAACCTCTGTGACGTCTGAATGCAGTCCAAAGGCCTTATCTTTAGTGTGGTGTTGGTCCGAGGGATGTAATTGTGGTGTTATTGCCAATTATCTGAGCGAGGGATCTAGGCCGAGGGGAGGAGGGGGGGAATTGCCCTGTGTGGGAACACATCAGGAACAGACGTGTTGTCTTGACGATCAGGATGACGTACAGATGTGCAACCATTGAGTAACTGACCACCCAGATGACCCAAACGGCTACCATAAGTCTCCGGAACGACGGTTCAGCGAACGTTTGCTGAGGAGGGAGCATTATGGTCTGGGGAATGTTTTCATCGCATTCTCTGGGCGCACTCATCATTGTAGAAGGCAACTCTCCGGATTTAAATAAAATCGATAAACTGTAGGATCCCTCGATCGGGTTAGTTCGCGCCATGGACCCCCAATCGCGTAACCTATCGCAGATGGTCACTGCACTGGAGTCCTCATGGACCCTAGAATATTCCAGTGAACACCTTCAATAACTAAGTGACTCTCTCCCTGCGCGTCTCTCAGCGATCCGCTCTGAGTAATCGGGATATTCTGGCTTTTGATAAAGTGGTCACATTAATGTGATTGGACTGTGCAGATACTAGTATATATTTAAAAATAGATTTTTTCTAAAACAAATGGAAAAAAATATCATTTAAGTATCTATCATTCTACATATGCGCTTGTCACTACTATGTCTACCTTCTGGAGACATCAAGTTTTCTCTTGTTATGCTCAACAGTGATTCCTATAACTAAAAATCATGTAAATGAACAAATTTAAAAGGCTCTCGTAGATTTTTTCCCTTTATTACTTGAACCAGTTGATCTCTAGAGCTGATACATTATGAAATGTTAGCGTCGTTCTCCAGTCTCGTTGCATGGACGGTTGCCCCTAATTGAGCTGTTAACTTCTGCTTCAGTGGTACTCCAGAGTGCGATGATTCCCTGTTTCGCACAATTTAGAACATCTTCATATCATAAAAAAGATATATGATTTGTGGCAAATATATGACAACACCAGATGCAGAACTAAGAGAAAAGTATGGAAGGAGATGGTACCAAAAGAAGGACATCAGTTGCAGCTGTTACCCAACTGGACAGATGAACTACTACTCATCGTTGTGGATGGGACTAGGCATGAAGATAGATATATAACTATCCTGTTGGACCATGTCCACCCTTCAATGCAAATTGTTCTTTAATCCAATCGAAAATTTTCGGGATCTGCTCAATCCTGCTGTTTGCTCTGTAGCAGCATACCTGACTATAATAAGCTAAAGTCGTCATAGCTCAGAATCTGTGAGAGAGGGAAATCAAATATCTCGGTTTAAACTGAAACTTTACTTGGAAGATAACACATCAGTATTCCAAAGGTAGAAACGGCCTTATTGGGACGCCACGAGCGAGAGGTTTTGAAGTCATCTAGTGTGCAACGCTTTTGTTAGAAATTGATATCGTTGGGTAAAGCCACGCCTTGTTGGAAGACAGTTGTTCCTGCAAATAGGATATGTTGGCAGAAGTTCAATTCCTGCCTCCGGCTTCATTGTTTTATATGGCGAAAACTGCTCGTGGCGTCGCCAGGGCATGACTGTAACAATTTTGTGGACAGGCATTTTTAAAATTTTGTGGCTTTATATATAGGTCTTAACTTAGGTTCCTATTTCTGCTTGTGTTTCTAGGGCACGGACCCACAAGTGCTCGTGCTATTATCAGGGCCTGCCTGGGCGTCTTCCTTATATTCTATTTTACTTGAAATATTCCATCATTTCACAAAACGATAATCATTTACTACACTCGAATGATTGTTAAAGGGAAAAACAATAATCTTATAAAGGCAGTTATAGGGCCTTTTTTCGCACGGCACTGCTGTTTAGGTTATGTTTGCGAAAAAAAAAAACTGAAAAATTACAAATTCAGAATAAATTTGAGGCGGCACGAGATCGCATACGCTGACGCTACATCTCGGCAATTTTTTACCTTTGCCCGGTCGGACAACGCCTTAATCTATCTCGCGGGATCAAAATCAGTCCACGCCACGCACTTCCCTTCATTGATGACCCAGACAACTGAACACCCATTTCTCTTTCTTGCCTTCAATGACAGATGGTTCCAGCACCAATCCCATTCATCTCTCGCTTTTTCAAAGTCCACATACAACGCGTGGCTATGTCTATAACGCTAGGAACATCGTTCATTAACCTCTGACTGACTCTCGCGGGGCGGAGTAGTGCGACGACACGAGATCGCAAACGCACGCGCTACATCTTGGCCGGAAAAATGAATTCCGTTTGTCCGGTCGGATAACGCCTTACCACGTGGAATTCGCGGGATAAAAACCAGTCCTCGTCACAAGCTTCCTTTCAAACTTAATCTTGAAAGCCCCATCACGATGAAATATACAAGATAGAGGAGACAGTCATCATAAAATCATTAAAAGAAAGGGGAGAAAACCCCATTCAGAAAAATCAGGAAAGCCCATTGTATTTCTGTAATTTATGCTCTGAAGATTAGCTGATTGTTTAAAATCATGTTATTGTTTGATAATTTCCGTGAATTGGCAATAGATATTTTTTATCAAATTTCTACAACCAATAAAGTTCGTGTTTTGTCCTGTTAACTAGACTGATTACTGGAACATTCCTTACACAATAGACTTTCAAATTTATGAATCAGACAGATAAGTATTTTGCAACAATGTGATGTCACTTAAAGGACAGATGATTGTGTATTATTTTATGCAGATGTCAGAATGGCTGCCATCAAAATCAGTCCACGTCACGCGCTTCCCTTCATTGATGACCCAGACAACTGAGCACGCATTTCTCTTTCTTGCCTTCAATGACAGATGGCTCCAGCCCCAATCCCATTCATCTCTCGCTTTTTCAAAGTCCACATACAACGCGTGGACTTCACTATCAGTACATGATGACATTTCTGTCAGATAAATACATTTTGAATATTAGGCATGGTCCTTTAGCCTCATTGCTAGAATCGACCAAATACTTTGTTGCTCAGCCTCATAAGTCCACCGTTCATTGCTCCACACAATTAAAGCACAGTAATATTGAAATAGTTCCCCGAGAAGAAAGCATCAGATGGAAAGAAATTAATTTAATAGACATATAGATGAGAGATTCACTTGATCCCAAAATCAAGACAATTAAACAAATACAGAGTGTGCAATTACACAAATACAGGGCAATTTCAATAGTGCGTTGGACCGCTTCTTGCTGCAATATATGCCATAACACGGTCTGGCATTGAGTTGATTAGACATCTGATATTGTGCTGAGGCAGATGGGCCCACAAATCTTGAGCAGCCACCTTCAAATAATATACCGAGTGACAGTGTATCATTTGGCGTTTCAGCTGATCACATGTGTGCTGTACAGGGAACAAGTCAGGGGGAGCGGGCCGGCCATGGAAGAGTCTGAACATGGCATAGTAAGTCTTGAGCAGCTCTAGCTGTATGAGGATAAGCTTTATGTTGCTGGAAAATTGCCCCTGGGAGACTATTTAGGATAGGTCCTACCGTGGGGTCCAAGAATGTCATTAACATAACGCTGGCCCATTAAGGTTGCATATACCACAAGTAGAGTGGACCGGCTATCATAGGTTATGGACCCAGACCTTTTATTGCAGACTTTATGTGCCACCTGTCACAGGATCACTAGTGTCTAAGGACAGAATTGTGCTGTTTTTGCCATTAGACTTCTTTATAAGAGAAATGAAAGATACGAGTTTATTCAGGTTATCAATAACTAGGCAGCACATGGAGGAAGTTGGTATCAAACCAAGAACTCAAGAGTTGTGACTACAGGCTTTATCCAAATGGATAAAAAGTACACATGCCATTTTCTTGAGTTTGTGATCACATGTTCTCAAGATATATACTAGAGAATTAATGCTCATATTTGTTTCATGTAAGAGGTGTTCTTTAATAAAGTATGAATTCGAACACAGGTCCTTTGATTTGGGTGAACTGAAGTATGAAACTTCAGAACTTGTAATCTTTAACTCTTTACTACACATATTTTTCTAGAAAGATCAATATTTATAGTTCATGCACCCCAAAAGGTATTTGATTGTGAGAGAAATTTCCTATGTTAATTTTATGAGCAACTGATTGATTTTTTGAAAAAAAAGCATGCTGATAATAAATGTTAGAAATTATTATATACTACATAATCCACATTTTATAAAGAACAACCCTTTATAATAAAATTGACTTGCAATCGCATATTTTTTGAAAGGATGTATGGATATGCAGCTTTGCATATTAAATGCACTGCAAACTGTGTACTAAAAGGTTAAGGTTGGGGCAGACATGCTAATCACCATCTTGACAAAACTGAATATCGGCATTTGAAGGCTAGAGAACTGGTACTACTGGTTTAATGCCTTACTCTACTTTTTATAGCTCAGGTTTGATTCCAACTCCCACCACTCACTAATTTTATTGATGATCTATAAAAATTGAACACATATCTTTCAGCTCACAGCAGCAACTATTTGTGGTGCCCAGTTTGATTCTCTCAAGACCAAGTCAAAATCTATGACTATGGCATGTGGCACATAAAATTTATAATACGTAGCACTTATAAAGAATGAGAAAAACACTGTCCATCACACACGGTGATCCTTCAATGACACTCATCAGACATCAACTTCTGGATGACTTTCTAGGAATGGAGTGGTGACACAGACATGAGATTGCCAAACTGCAGTCTCAAGAGGGTCTCTGAATGCTTTTCAAGAGCTTAGCATTGTGCTTTTGCAAGGTTGTGTCTTTTTAGTAGAGGCATATCTGTGAAGTAGAACTTTCAGTAGACAAAACTGTGTATTCATCCATCATACATATAACCAAGTATAGGTACAGTTATCCATGACAAATTTTTATTTTGCACTTGATTCCTTTTCTATGTTCATTGTTTCTTCCTGATAAAAGAAGATTCATAAGAACTGAAAGAAGGTAAACAGGTTTAAGAAAATAAGATATTAAAGTATATGCATATTATTTTGGCCAAAAGAGCTATATAAATGCTACAGACACTTTTTTTTTTTTTTTTTAAAGCATTCTTTTATGAATTCCACCATTTTTTTTTAAAAATAGATGAGTATCATTATAAGGCATTTTAAGCAATGACTGCTAATAGTTTAAAGTGGAATTAGCAGATGTGTAAAAAAACTATTAATGTCAAGCAGATCATTTTTAGAGTTCATATTAATGAATTACATGAAAAATTTTGTAGCAGTTGATGCATTTTTATAGCAAATACAGCATGATGGACAAATATAGAAAAAATCGTGAACACTTTATTGATAAGTAAAAAAGGTTTTTTGTAAAATATAGTCTAAGGCTCTTTTTAAAGGTTGCTGGTATTATAGCTTAAATGCGGTGGACCTCTTACTAAAAAAAATTCTACTTGCCTTCATTACTTTGATTAAGTGATAAATTGATCGTCTAGAAATTCTGACATTTTATTGTTATTATTATTATTTTTTTAAATTTGTGTTTAGGGATCATATTATTTGCAATCTCTGAATGACCAATATGCACCTATTAGAATCTTACAACAATCCCTTATATTGCTCCTCCTATACAAGAATCATCTCTTAAGTTGTGATTACTTTGTTTACACAGAAATCAGGGCGGCTACAGAAATTGAGAAAAAAAGTTCCCTGATTTCCCTGACTATCTTTATCAAATTTCCAGAACTAATTATATACATACTATAATCTTTCATGTAAATCACCATTGTGTATCATGCACCAACAGGTGAATGCTTCATATAGGGAAATAAATAATAGAAAACCGCAAAAATGCTTAATATTAATAAAATTGTAGTTCAGTTTCATAAATCCAAACATAAAATTTAGTTGAACACTAAAAGACAATATGTAGCAGAAAGTTTCCTCGTTTTATAAAGATAGTGTTCAATTTTATGCGTAAGCATGACTGATCAAAATAAACTGGCCACCTAGTCAACTAATTTTATTTCAATCAATGTATCGTTTCAAATTTTAAAAAATATGTAAAAAGGCTAAAAAATGAGCACTATCTATATAAAAAAAATAGTCTTGCAGGGGAGCTTAGCAGGCATCACTCAAATGCCCCATCACTTTAAAAAACACAACCGAGCAGTAGAAGACTAAATCATCTTTCACCATTCATTTTACCTATGACATTATTCAGGAAGCAATTCACATGCCGATAAGATTCGCATATCTGGTTTCTTGTATGATCCGCATCTTAGAACGAGTCCGAATACATGGGCTTTTTCGGATTCGTATAGTGATAGTGCCTACATCACTTGAGTCTCGGATTCATACTTCTATGTTCTTGTATGATCTGCATTCTGGTTTCGGATTCGTAAAATGTCTATCTGTGCATCAGTTGAGTATCGTGGGATCCAGAACGGAGCCGCGCATCAGATTGACAATTAAAAATGATCTAGTTCACTAGGCAAAAACGAAAGTTCCCCGATTTTTAAATATTTTTGCAAAATTCCCTGATATTTCCATGATTTTTCCAGATTGATAAAGTACCCCGATTTTTCCATGATTTCAATGATCTGTCGACACCCTGAGAAATTGATTTTGTCATTGCTGAATCAGCTGGTTGTTTCCCTGAGAAACAAAATATTTAGAAGCATGCTAAAAAACACTGCTGAATGCATGATAAGGATGTTAGACAATACTTACATGGTATTTTTGGTCACGTCACGGACAGTTATTTACGCCCCACTAGCCATGGTCTAAATACAACACAGCTTATGATACTTTACTGTTGTATCTTTCCAATGATGTGAAGAAACAGGTTATTCTTGGGTTCGGTGGGTTTAGCCACTTAACAACCTCCTTCTTTCATATCCAACCATATTTTTCCCCTTTTCAAAATGCTCAAAGGATTAATTATTTACAAAACTAATTCAATTATTCATTTTACATATCTATTTAGTACTTTGTTAATATCCATTCCAAAATAGGATTTTTTTTTTTAATGAACAGCTTAGTTCAGAAAAAAAAATAACATTAAATTTGGATGATAAAAGTATTTTTGTAATAAATAAGTAAATGTGTTTCATAAGCTGAGAAACATGAAGGTCAATGTACCAATATAGATTTAGTAGCATAAAGTTTACTTTTTAAAGACCTACTTCTGAAGCAGATGCCGTATCAGGAATCTCATTGCAAAACAATGATGTTGTCAGCATTCTATTTTCCAGGTTTAAATATCTTCCTTCATCTTTTTATGTGCTAGCAAGACCGCATTCAGAGACAGGAAAGGAAAATCATCCAGACTCTGAACACAGTCCAGCTGGCTTTTCTTTCAGCTACATGTTGCGTGGCGAAACTTTACTTTCCAAAAGCAATAAATGTATGAATTCACAACCTTAGGGAAACAAATAATACAATGAATAAATGATAACTGAAAAATTTTAGACCACAAGGTATATTAAGCAAAAACATGATTGGGCTTGTAATTTTTGTACTATATATAGATATATATTTCATATTCAAATAATTCAGAAAACTAGAAACAGGTAAGATGTAATATCTATTAAAAAAGTATGTTTTGTGAGTCAAAGAAACTGGCTGTCTATAATAAAGTTTGATCTGAGAGGAGGGGGAGCAAGTTCGACTGACTTGGGTTTTGTTTTGGCGAATTTGCTTTTTTAGGTATGTAAATCTTTTGAAAGCAATTTAAAATCTCTATGAAAAATTGTTCATCTTTAGTATGTAACAAATAAAAGGAATTAATCAAATAAGCTACTTACAGAAAAATTCAAAATTACATCAAACCCATTTTCTTATTTTTTCAGAAGGGAAGGGAGAAGGCAAGAAAAAATCACAGAATTATCTATTTTGAAAGATTTTAATAGCAATTTACTGTGTGTAAATGCAAACTATTTCCAACAATATTAATTACTACATGATTAGGAAAAAATACTCATGGATACAACAAAAATACTTAAAAGATTAGTGAAAAAAATCATTGATTAGAATTATACTTCTAAATGATAAAGAATAAACAATATAATTAATGCAACAAATTATACAACAAATGAAAGAGAATATACAGATATTGTTTAAATTGATGATCCAATTACAATAAATTCCAATCGCTAAATGAAAATGTTAATCGACTTTTACACATATTAAATATAAATTTATAGTTCGTCTTTTGAATGTACCAGTATTATTATTAAGCTTCATTTTGAGTAGGAAATGTCAGCATACCTTTTGTAGCTGTCCCTATGTGAATTATACAAATATCAAATTTCACGAAAATATTAACACATCTTTACATTTTTAATCAATTTTACGTTTAAAAATAAAATAATAACAAAGAGAAAATCAGGTTGCAATGCAATAAACTAGTTTACGGCCAGTAAATCACATTCAGAAATTGATTACACAATAGAGATACATATTCAAGGAAAATTGAACGCAGAAAAATGCACACAACCTATTGCTTAATAATCTGAGAACTATATTTCTTTTTAAAAAAAGCAATATTTACCTCCTTCTATCAAGCATATTTTTTTTTTTTAAATATATCCATCGGACTACAGCTTACACCATGTAATCAACGAAACGACCGTTAAAATGAAAACGCGGGAAGCCTTATTTTATTTGCAACCCTGTGGGCCATTATTGGCACGTTGGCGATGAACTCCGTAAACTCCTGGTTGGCGACCAAAACTGCTTTCCCCCTTTAATCAGGGGACAGTGGAAAATGACTGCGCATGCGTTAATAGGACGGACGCAGAGACGAGCTGTCTCCGCGTCCGTCCATAAGCCGGAAGCGTAGACACTCCCACCACGACGCGTCAAAACCCAAAACAATACGATTCTCGATTCATTAATGAGATTCCAAGGATGACGGCAACCTAGCGTTAACGCTCCCCATTATGCTTTGATGGCAGCCAATCGAAATTTGTCTTACAGGCGAGGTTTCTGTGACCAGAACCATTCCGTTACCGCTTTGAACATGACGTCAATGGACAACAGCCAATAGCATATGCTAACATTAGGAGATTTTCCTCGGCATAGACCTTTCAGTTTTGATTTATTCAAGATCAGTGCTTACAACACCTCCTAGATATATAAAGCCTTGCAACTCTACGTCACCTACTATGACGCCAGCATTAGGCCTACATTTAAAAGTTTTATTTTTTTCATAAAATAAAACTATTAAAAGTTGAATGCTACGAATGTTAGAAAATATCTTAAATTGAATATTAAAATGAAAATACCTTTCTCATACAAAATTATTCAGTACGATCTATTCTCATATCATATTGGGCCCGTTTACATGTGCAAAAATGCGGAGTAAATCCCGGGACTTACACTGCTTTCTACCCCGCTTCCCCTACTTAAAGGGAAAAAATGCGGCGGTAGAAAGATTCCTGGTCGAAAGGAGGGTTAATGCAGAGTCAACCCCGCTTTCCCATGATGCATTGTGAGTTTTTTCCTGTACTTCGCTTTAACCCGGGCTTTTCCATTTTCACATGTAAACGGGCCTGGGGATCTCATGGCTGCGAGGGTTTGCGCACCCATCTCTGCCAGCCGCCTGCGAGCGGTGAGGTCTCGGGTTCGAATCCCGTTAACCCATGGTTGTCATTTCCACCCCCTTCTTCTGTGTTTGTACTTCTGTTGTGCTCTATGTTATTTAATAAATGTTATTTGGAATTCATAAATGTCAAAACAGATATTCAGTGGTATAAGACCATCCTCGAGATTGCAGTCAGAAACCTCAAGAACAAATTCTCAATTCAAACAAACAAATAAACGGGCCTAATATCTAACTAGTCAAGATTAATGTGTTGTAACCCGTATTTTATTAACATAAAATATGGAATGAGTTAAATAAAGAGCACTAGAAACATTTTTAGACAAACGGACACATTTAACACGTAAAAACTTAACTACACATACAAGTAATATTGAATCTCTTCATAAGCAGTAATATCCCGCTCGTGAAGCCGTTCTAAAAAACCGCTAGCTAAAGTTATAGTTGAGACTACAAATAACGTTGCTCGTGTTATTTGCAGATTATGTCACATCTCCCCCTTTTAGAGATTGAGTCGATCTGGAGGTTTTACAACTCTTCCATACCGAGTGACAACAGGCTGATTATTTTTAGGTTGACGTGATACTGAAAAATGTTTTCTACATCTCGTGAGAGCCAAGATTTAAAGCATTCTTAAAAACTGTATTTTTTATAAAATTGGGGTATTTGGGGGCTTTGACTATTTTCGATTTTTCAATTTGAAATATTATTATTCAAGGTATATTATCAGATAAAAAGAAAAAATTATCTGAAGCACCTCAGAGGTACTCACAGCCGAGAAAATAAAGTGCCAAAAATGGCCTTAAATTATTTCTAGGTCACTCCTCTGGGGTACTTTGATTTCCATAACTCCAAAACTAAAAGAAGTAAATCAACATTTTTTCAGATTTGTTCTTTCCTTGGTTAAGGCAACACAAGAAAAGAAATTCATGAAATTCTGAGATAATGATGGAAACGCCCTGCCTGATTTGCCCCCGCAATGCCTCTTAAACACATACCAATAATGCCAGACACTCGAAAAAAACTGATAATGCATCTTCAACCGGTGCACTATGATTTGTGTTTGAGGATTAACCCTTTAACGCCCAGTGTTCCCGCTCTGGGAACACCAAACTCAGACGTTTTGACTGTTGCCAGTCACGAAGAATAGATTTGATTTCTATAAAAATAGTTGGGTGGCATAGCTCCACGAGAATCGTTAACTTTTTAGCACGTCATTTCCCGTAAAAAAACTATCACGATTATTTTTAACAGCACTGACATCTGCTGAAAAATGGAAGAATGCGAGAACAGCTGGATAGATTTCCCAATGCTGAAAAAAGGCAGCCGTTGCCATCACTCTACTTAACTATCAGCAAGATGGCGGATGATCGAAACGTTCATCGCGTGCCACAGATCTAGAGACTCTTTTTTGACGCAGCTGGCTGGCCCGCACAGCCAGCTGCGTCAAAAAAGAGTCTCTTGATCTGTGGCACGCGATGAACGTTTCGATCGTCCGCTATCTTGCTGGTAGTTAAGTAGAGCGATGGCAACGGCTGCCCTTTTTTCAACATTGGGAAAGGGTTGCGCCTCAAAGGGTTAAGGCCGATCGAGAGCTCTAGGGTCCTAGGCCTATAAGGGGCAATGCCCTCCGTGGGGGACTCACATCCCCCTTTTCCATCTTTGTACATTCTCATACTTGTACAGGGATCCTCACAAAGTTTGAGCCCCACAACTAGGGAGGGGGATAAACGGGGCACATGCCCTGTGGTAAAGGGCCGCCAAAATCCGTCACTGTTCTACGAAAAGAAAGAGCGCTTCCAAGGCTATTGCTAAGGATTTTTTTTTGGGGGGGGGGATGTCTATAAATTGCCAAGTCAAATATCGTTTTTTTGCCAAATTATTTATTTTTGTTAACTATAATGCCAAATTCTTACTTTTGTAACCTGGGTTTGTGTAATTTTGCGAAGTGTACCAGAAATAGAAAATAAATTACAGTCTTCATTAAATTTATTTTTACCAAGTTTAATAGAATTTTCAAGTGTTAGGCTTTCGCTCCTCCCCCCTTCACCAAGGGCCCCGGGCACTTTAATAAATGTTTGCCCCGGGTGACGTAAACTCCAGTCGTGGCGCTGAAATGACTTGTTCTACATGTTAAAATTTTGTGTGCGTTGTCAGTAACAGTAAAGGAACATACTTGAACCATCTTTATTAAAACAAAAAAGAAAAATCTGGAGTGACTCCACTCGACTTTCCGAACACTTACGATTAAGATCATTACCAAGCATTAAAATAAATTTTAATCGATGTATAATTCAAACATATATACCAAATTGAAACTCAATCAAATTCATTGTTTAAATGCTAGCGCACTTTCAAGAATTCCCCCCCCCATAGGCCATAATGTAAAAGAAATCTTTGTCGTAGCCTGTAGAAAAACTATAAGTCCTATACACACCAAAATCAATACCGGTCTTACGATGGTGATTTATAACATATATACCCAATTTGAGCTCAATCGAATGTACCGTTTAAACGCTAGCGCACTTTCAAGAATTTCCCCCATAGGCCATAATGTAAAAGAAATCTTTGTCGTAGCCCTGTAGAAAAACTATAAGTCCTATACACACCAAAATCAATACCGGTCTTGCGACGGTGGTTTATAACATATATATCCAATTTGAGCTCAATCGAATGCTCCGTTTAGGAGCTATCCGTGTTCACTCACATACACACACATACACACATACATACATACATACATCTCGTAAAAATAGCATAAATGAATTCAGAAGACCTCAAAACGTGTACAATACACCCAAATCTCGAAGTCGAATTTTTTCACGATTACAATACTTTCCTTACATGGTGCATGTTCGGAAAGTAAACATAAATAAGTTTTTAAAAACATTTCTTCTTGTGTATAAATGAAACAAACAGTTTGTCCTGTGTAGCTATTGCAAAAGTGCGTGCGCATTCGAATGATATGCGTTCTCGTGCATTTCCATCTGCGAGCGCAGATGGGAATAAGTTTCATCTTTTTGTCCGCTTTTGCTTCTCACACACTTTCCGTAACGTTATTTTTGCCGTGTCTGTCTCCTGGCAAATGTTTGTTTACGGCTACACTCTTGTTCTTTTGTAAATCAAAACCTGCCCGACACTACATGAAAGAATTTGGGCGAAGTAACATTGTTTAATATGAAATGTTACTGTGGTAAAGGGTTCAGAAATATATACTTGTCACGTTGACACAACGTGCATATTTTTTATGAAAAATTATTAATACGAATGTTAATTACTTTTGTGTAAATTTAAACTAATAATCTATTCTAAATTTAATTAATTATAAGTTTTAAACAGTAGCTGTTTTTGAAGCTTTCAATATTCCTTTCAGACATTTCATTTGCAGGGCAATTAATAACGTACATCTAAATCATTTCTATTTTCTGCCTTCGGCAATGCTATTCAAACTTACAGCTGCAGTTTGTTTTATTTATTACTTTCCGAACATGTACCATGTAAGGAAAGTATTGTAATCAAGAAAAAATTCGACTTCGAGATTTTGGTGTATTTACACGTTTTGAGGTCTTCTGAATTCATTTATGCTATTTTTACGAGATGTATGTATGTGTGTGTGTGTATGTGTGTGTGTATGTGAGTGAACACGATAGCTCCTAAACGGGGCATTCGATTGAGCTCAAATTGGATATATATGTCATAAACCACCGTCGCAAGACCGGTATTGATTTTGGTGTGTATAGGACTTATAGTTTTTCTACAGGGCTACGACAAAGATTTCTTTTACATTATGGCCTATGGGAGGAAATTCTTGAAAGTGCGCTAGCGTTTAAACGGTACATTCGATTGAGCTCAAATTGGGTATACATGTTATAAACCACCATCGTAAGACCGGTATTGATTTTGATGTGTATAGGACTTATAGTTTTTCACAGGGCTACGACAAAGATTTCTTTTACATTATCGCATATGGGGAGAAATTCTTGAAAGTGCGCTAGCGTTTAAACGGTACATTCGATTGAGCTTCAATTTGGTATATATATTTGAATTATTCATCGATTAAAATTTTTTAAATGCTTGGTAATGATCTTAATCGTAAGTGTTCGGAAAGTCGAGTGGAGTCACTCCAGATTTTTTTTCTTCCCATCCACTTTTCACACTTATTCATATGAAAGCCTAACTTGCAGTATTGCACTGCTCCATGACCGTAGTCTTTTGTTTTCTTTTTGCTTCTCTGTGTGCAGATGCACGCATCGAATGTTCTAGAATGTCTTTCGAATTCCACTTTTTCCCTCTCTTACATACGCAATAACTTAACGGCCAAATTTGACCTCATGACATACCCCCCTGTGCATCTTTGAATGTGAGCATTCAGTTGTAAGTCAGCGAGCAGAGTAGAGCTGCGTTGGAGGTTAGGCAAGCACTTTTCCCTTGGGGATTGTGCCTCTGCCCACCTAGTGTATTAATTATTTTGTAACTATATTTTCTAATTTTCAATAACCAAGAATTTTACGTATATATGTGTTCTAAAAGTGAAGAAATAAGTTTCGATTTTGCTGTGTGAAATACTATTTATAATGTGTTATGAAGTATAATTAAAAAAAAAAGGTAGTTTAAGTGTGATTTTCATCTGGCTTACGTATCCCGACTCTAAACGTAAAATCGTGCTGGTTAGAGTTTTATACAGATATGCCCATCGATCTTTTTGCCATCAAGTTTTTTTTTTTTATTTGGTGTAATTGAAGATCATACAGTCAATATACGTGTTCATCTTCACTTGGAGTGAACAAGACGTATTTCTTTTATAGCGTGTGATTGTGATACAACCCCTGTTTTCGTCGTACTATTTCGCTGGCGAGTGTGTATCGGGAAACAATTATCTCTTTGATCCAGTGTTCAAACCGTCAACATAAAATATTTCGCCACTATACGTGTGTAGATGAATGTTTCACGGTCACATCTTAAATAATGATGGCGGGTTATCAACTTGCTCAGTGATAATAATGCACAACAAAAAGTAAATAATCAAGTTTATTTATGCAAAAATTAGCAATCCGTACAATACTGAAATTTCTTCTTTTTTTTTTTTTTTTTTTTCACCACGAAGAAGTTAATAATATATGGGTAACCCAAATGAAAGTGGTGAAAGCTTCTCTTCCCCTATGAATGCAGAGGTGCTTGTTCAATTTACTGTTTCGAATGATTGCTTTTTGACACGCACCAAAATTCTAAGATTTGTCTCCCGTGTGCATGGCAAGGACGTGTCTATTCAAATAATCCTTCCGAGTGAATGTCTTTTGACACACATCGCAGACAAAAGACTTCTCTCCGGTGTGAGAGCGGAGGTGTCTATTCAAGTGACACTTAAGAGTAAATCCTTTCTCGCACACATCACAAACATAAGGCCTTTCTCCCGTGTGAATGCGAAAGTGTCTTTTCAAGCTTGACTTGTAAGAGAACCCTTTATGACACTCATCGCAAGCGTACGGCTCCTCTCCCGTGTGAGCGATAAGGTGCGCATTCAAGTGAGACTTGGTAGTAAATCCTTTCTTGCACACAGTGCAAGCGTAAGGCTTCTCTCTTTTTTTTACGGTATCAGCAAGGTATTCCGCCGAGCTTTGTTTTTCATAGGGTTTCTCTTCTGCATGAACGCGTAAGTGCGTGATCAAGCTTCTTCGTTTAGTGAACGCTTTATGACACGTATCGCAAACGTACGGCTTCTCTCCCGTGTGAGTGCGGAGGTGATCGCTCAAGTGAGTCTTGTGAGTAAATCCCCTCTCGCACACGTCGCAAACGTAAGGCCTCTCTCCTGTGTGTATGCGAAAGTGTGCTTTCAAGTTCGTCGTGCCAGCGAACGATTTATGACATTCATCGCAAGTGTACGGCTTCTCTCCAGTGTGAGTGCGGAGGTGTCTCTTCAAGTGAGACTTGACAGCAAATCCTCTCTTGCACACATCGCAAGCGTGAGGCTTTTCACCCGTGTGTATCCGGAGATGACGAAACAATTTGCTTGGATTGATGAACGCTTTATGACATTCCTCGCAAGTGTACGGCTTCTCTCCCGTGTGAGTGCGAAGGTGATCGTTGAAGTGAGACTTGAGATTAAATGCTTTCTTGCACACATCGCAAGCGTAACGCTTTTTACCTGTGTGTAACCGGAGGTGACGAACCAATTTTCTTTGATTAAAGAATGCTTTTTGACACACACTACAAATATGGGGTTCCTCTCCTGTGTGATTGCGAATGTCCAAGTGGCTCTGCCCACTGAGTGCCGCTCCACGTACATCCAGCGCACAAAACTCCTCCCCGGTATGGGTACGTACATGTACCTTCAAGTACGACTCGCTGGAAAATGTTTCATGGCACGCATCACATGCATGTCGCTTCTTTACTGCATCAGCAGGAAGATCTTCGTCCATATTTTGTTTTTTCAGCGGATGTTCTGTTGCCCAAGCACCTTTCTTCTTCCATATGAACTCAACGGCGATTAACGAAAAAAATCTTTCAGCTCTAAAGTAATCATAAAAATTTCTATGGAACCATTTTCAAATACTTCAGCATTTCAAACATAACTGGGTACGGTTAGCTTGGAAAAATATCAAATAATACTCAATGTAGGTCAAAACTGACGCGGGAATGGAATGAGAATGAGATGATGATGGAAATGAGATGGAAAAACGTCTTATCTGCAACGAGAGAAAGAAAGAGGGAATTAAAAAAAAAAAATCAAATGTAATGTTTTAACAATAATACTAATAAAAAAACTTTTCATTTTTTATTTAATCTCATAACACTTAATAGCTTCGTTTTACTGTTTCTAAGATTAAATTAAAAATATTTTTACGGATTTTTGGGTTATCTGTCAGGGGTTAAATTTACTCTAAAATTTGTATTCTACTCGTCAACTATTTAAAACTAGCATTTTGTGGCATGTAACTCGGTTAACTAGAACTGCAGATAGGGAGTTTTAGGTTTCCCGTTGTATAACATAGTGTTCGGCGGTTTTCAGATAAATATTTTAATGATATTGCTTAATTGATTTCAGTTTCGTAAACTTATTTTCGGAGCCAAATTTGGCGATATTTGCGAAAAATCCTCCAAACCTGGTATTAATGGTCCAGTAACGTTTGTTTCCTGCATTGACATTATTGTTACGAATTTTCAGTCTGTTCTGCATCACGGCAGTTAAAAATACTTTAAAATTCATATTCTACGCGTCAGATAATTAAGTTTGGGGTTTCCCCGTTGGTTTCATATAGCCTTTTCTAGAAATCTCGAGAAATTTTGGTTGTAGGCCTTAGCTAACCTCCCTTTTAGGGAAACTATTTTTGGCGCCATTTCGCGCGATTTTACCAGTGTGGCCTGTAAAGCTTGTTTTTCTAGAAGAACGATACGAACGAAGTTCTAGAAGCAATAAAGTTCGTGTTCCATTCTGACTAGTGGACTCTTTACTAGAACTTTCGACACCAAATGGACTTTAGAACGACAAACTCAGGAATTAGCGTATTCTGC
>JAWZYV010020336.1:0-19039 GCA_038373885.1 Cheiracanthium punctorium | reverse complement strand
CTTGTGTCGGATAAGCAAATATCCCAAATAATCAAACTTATGCAAATTTTTTGAAAAAATGATGTACAATATTAAATTATCATACAATAGGACATTATTTATTGAATTAATGGGAAATAAAGAGAATGAATATAAAATTAATGTTATTTAGATTTACAATTAGTACAATGCAAGAGCAAGTGTAGTTTATTTCACTGTTTCGTATATAGAATGAAATGATAGAAGTTTTTTTTTTTTTTCTCGTTTACTCTTTTAGAATTTTAATTCATCATCGTGAGTTCATTTTTGATGCTTTATAAGAGATTTTCTTCATCTCTTTGTGGACAATATTCAAAATTCCTTGTTTTTTGTTTTTTTAAACAAATGTGACACACTAAAAGATTTTTTTCTGCCAATTTCACTTCTGATAAAATTTGATGAAAAATTGTTCTCCGTGATTTCTTAACTGGGGTGCTTTTTACTAATGTCTCTGCACAATCAACATGAAAAATTACTTTTATAGCTGTTCTCAAAAAGAATGTAGCAAGAAAAGGCAGAAATATTCTCTTATCCTTCTCTACTAAGTTAAAGAGCAAGTGTATATTGTTTTAAGGTTTTCAATAACATTTTTGGCTATGACGTTCCAGATAATCATCTCATCCTGATTAATCGAGTCCACTGTATTAAGATTTTGTGAAAATTTGTGGGGACTAATATACTTTAATTTTCTGTAAAAAATCTTAAAAGATTTTGATTATTGGTTGCTATTCATGCAAACAAAAAATTAACTGTTTTTGTCATGCGTAATAGAATCAGGGAGGTTTTTGCAAAATCATAGAATAATCAGGGAATTCTCAAGGAATATTTTTTCTCAGACCTTGTAGCCACCTTATCTGCTTGTTGTTTTGTATGAATCCATTTGTTATATCAATATAAATTTAAATATTGCAAATTCCTATATCTATTTCAGTACTAATTCTTAGTAATGAGTTAAAATATCAAAAATCACGGGGATATAGCTTGTTTTTAAGTACATTCACTTCCCAAAGTTAAGAACGGAGCGGCAAAATACGAAAAAATTGACAAGTACTACTTTGATTGACACGAAATGGTGCAAGAAAGTAGCTCTATATTTATTCATGAAACAAAACAAAGAATTACATACAGAGATTAAAAAAAATATGGAATTTTCATATATTATATAAGGTGACCTCAATAGTTGCGTCATTAACAAAAAATCATGTTTAAATAAAGAAATAATAAAAACCGACATTAATGGGGTATGTTAGCACCTCTCACCTTCATACAAAGTGTACATCGCATGATAGTGCTTGTTACGAGGTGATCAAACAACACAGAGTCTAGTAATCACCATCTCTCCTGTAGGACAGTTTCTAAATCTGTGACATTGTCCATAGGTGGGAAATGTCTACATATAGCACGACCGGGGGCGTCCCAAAGATTTTCAATTGGATTAAGATCCGGCGAGTAAGCCGGCTACTCCATACACTTAATCCCCTCACTCTCGAGAAAGTCGTCAACAATGGCAGCTCCATGGGGACGAGCATTATCGTCCATTAAAACAAATGAAGGACAACTGCTGCAGCGTACAGTTTCACAATGGGTCCGAGGACTCCATCTCGAAACCGTACAGGCGTCACAGAAACTCAGCTGTAGATGTGCAGATCGGTGCGATATTCCAATGGAATCCCTGCCCAAACCATGATACTTCCACAGCGGAATGCTTGATGTTCGACGATCTTCTCGGGTCGAATGCATCTGCCGTGTTCCCTGCAGAGCTTTACACTCTTATCATCGGATTGTACGGCACTTCTGGACTCATCTGTTAACATAACGTTACCCCAATCACATAGTCGAATTCACAATCTGGCGGCACCATTTTAATCGTGCTCCTCTGCATTAGACATATAGAGGAACAAAAATTCGTGGTACCCGAACGTACAGACCATTCATATGTAGCTTTCCACAAACAATAGTGACAGATATCGTCTTACCAATGGCCGGTGCAACCATAAATGCCACACGTGTGGAGGTCGATCTGCAATTCTGCTTGACTATAACAGCAATACATCGACCTTCAGCTGGGGATCGTAACCCTTGGACTGGTTTCCATATTCCCGAAATGACGGAATGATGAATGCCGAA
Organism: Cheiracanthium punctorium; assembly: GCA_038373885.1. Taxonomy (NCBI): domain Eukaryota; kingdom Metazoa; phylum Arthropoda; class Arachnida; order Araneae; family Cheiracanthiidae; genus Cheiracanthium; species Cheiracanthium punctorium. The sequence continues at coordinate 16,894 of JAWZYV010020336.1, read as the reverse complement.
GAAGAGAGTAGCATCTGTGATAGACTGTCGTACTCAATGCATCCGACAGCCCGACAGCTCTCAGAATCTTCCATTTTTCTTCTGGAAACCATAAAAACACGTCTAGCTTGAAAACAAATCATACGAATGCTCTAAACACCTTTCATCAGCACTTTCACGCAACTCCTGTAACCCTTCACAATGGCGGCTTCTTATGCGACTGCCTGTTTTGTATGTTTCTCGACGCGAAACCGTGATTGGCTGTCACCTAACATGCTTTCTTCTACCTTTGCAGCAAATTTCAGCTTCTTTAATTCAGATTGATTTAGGAAACTAACATTTCCCTTTTCGTGCTTAACTTTTGGGAGTGAGTGTATCTAATGTTTGATCTTTTTGAATTGCCGCCTTGCATAGATATGCTCCCATGAAGAATATTAAATTTCGCTTCTCTTACGTATGTCAAGACTTAATTCATATTAATAATAAAGTTAATTCTGTAGTTCGTTCGTCTCTGTAACTTATGCAAATTAGAATAAAAAACGAGTTAACAGGTGTGCTGGATTTTACTTGGGATTAAATAAATATTTTCGTTTGCCGTAAACAAATTAATCTTAACATTAAAGTGCAGGCGTTATTTCGCGAGTATAGCTTTACATTTCTTCGTTCAAATAAAATAAATATCTTAGCTGCACAAAATTTACTAGATGTTAATTTTAGCTCTAAGCAGAGAACACTGGTGATTTATTTTTTCATTGGTATACGAATAAGCTTAACCCAATTTTAACACTTTACACTTTTGAGAGTTTAGCCAAGTAAAAAAAAATGTAATATTTCGTTATGGCTGTCTATCTGTCTCTCTGTGTTCAAATGCCTTACTATGGATAGATTATTATGAAATTTATAATGGTTCTCGTGAAACCTATTAAAAATCTTGTATGTAGAATCAATAATTCTTTTACAGAGATAACTAATGGACTTTTTAATTCATTAAGGTCTATCAGCCGTTATTAAAGTGTATTTCCTATATGTTAATCTATTGAAAATAATGCAAAAATTAATATAGATCAGTGAACTATTTCCACCGAAAGTAGCATATCTAACAATTTAAACTCTTTTAACATGAGAAAAACATACGGGGATTCTTATATTAAGTTCTAAGGTCAGTGACGGACACAATATAGATCCTTATTTGTCATTTCTGTCATTGAAAAGGCACTACGTGAAAGATTTTCCCTTCAATCTTCATTATTGCTTCTGGTAAGGATCTTTAAAGTTCTTCTGCAGGATATAACAGGTCTTTTCTGTTTTATGTTCAAGTTCCAGAATAGGAATGTATAAAGTAACGTTAAATGAGACGTGAAGTCAAGGGGATTTTCAATTGCATTTTCCTCATTGAAAATACGTCATATAAGAGTTATTGATCCTTCGGATTTAAAAATCGTTTCGACTGATGTAATTATAGTTCTGTATTACCTGAAAATCTCTGCAAAAGATATAAATTGATACAGGTGATAGTCTACCAAACACGATTTGCACAGATAAATCATGACACCTCAAGTAGATAAAAAAATGTGAGTAGGGTTTTGAGAGAATCTAAAAAATTCTTTGAGTTCATTCCTGAATTTTCTGTCATAATATCTTGATAACTGTATTTTAAATTGTTCCAAAATCCAGCAGATTCATCTGAAATGTTTCGTACAAAGCCCTTTAGAAGGATGGGTATTTCATATAGTCGTCATCTTATAAGCAAAATTTACCGGCGATAATTATCGTCAAAAACTGGGGTCTTGTAATTTGGTACGCTTTGAATATTTATTGAAGCGTAGGAATACTTCCAATGCATTCAAAATATTTATCAAGCATTCCAAAATGCTGACATGAAAGTAATGTCACAGTGTTGACTGTCTTCAAGGGATATATTTTTTTCAAAATATACATAGAAATTCAGGGGAATGAGAAAACACCTTAACTCAAAATAAGTAAGAAGTAGAGAATTTATGCCTTTATATATGAACACCTCTTTTAAAAAGTCATTTGGTTAAATGTTATAACTTTTGCACTCATGGTGACTAAATACAAGATAACCCTTCATAAATGTATGCGCATAAAGTTTCAGTAACTATCCCTTAAATTAGGCGGTAAACATTTTGATTAATGAGATGACAGTGCGCGAAGTTCGATCAGCGTCTTTTTGAATTATGCGATACATTTTAAAGATCCATTAACCACAATAACTGAGTAATTCCAGTTTCTTTACACTTAAATACTGGATGATCCATTCATTCCCTAATAGCACAACCGTTCCCTGTGACTGAAATGCGACTACACAATACTATCACAATAGAGTTGCAAACAGCTACAACAGATGACGTCACTAAGCGAAATAAAGCGGAGAGTATTGTTTTGACGTCACACTTCGCTAGCATGTGACGTGATTTCTTGGCGCATTTACTGCGGCTCCGCAAGCTCGTGCGTGGGCAGTCAAGTTTCAAAACGGAAAAGAAGTCTGGGGCAGAGCGGAGTCTGAGCGGCACGGAACGGCCAGTATGAATCCACCTTAATCGGCTTTTTTCGGTATTTTAAGAGCAGACTGAGAATAGAACGGGGTGGCATTTATTAGAGGAGGGCGCTTTTGCTGTATTTTATAGTACTCACTTCAGCAAAAGCAGCATGGCAGTCGAACGAATCGTCAATCGCATGTCACGGAGCTAACGAAAGTCTTTGAGACAGCTGCCTATGTAGCAAGCGATTGGCAATTCGATGGACCTGGTAGTTAAATCGATGTAGCTGGTAGTTAAATCGATAAAGGACAATGACTGCGTTTTTTAATGACTATGTCATTTTATCTCTCAACACCCTTTATTGAAAAATGTGTCCCAAAAATGCGACATAAAAAAGCGACATAAAAAAATGCGACATAATTTTACATGTATTTAAATACTGTTAGTTCACAACAGCTTCAATCTATTGTTACAATATTTCGTAAGCTGTAGAATATACTCCACATGTATTTAAATACTATTACTTCAGAACAGCTTTAATCTATTGTTACACTATTTCGTAAGTTGTAGAATAGGCTTCCCATGTATTTTTCTCTAAATAGGTTACAATCCTAAAAATTTCAGCATAGGGTTACCAGGCGCAATACGCGAAAGATGAGCGATAAAATGACATAGTCAATGAATATCGTTTTAATGACCCCTGACGAGGCTCGAGATTTTTATTTTTTAAAGCATATGTGTACTTGAATTTCACTAACCTGATCTTTCTTTCCCCCCCCCCGTTGCCAGTTGTTCATGATCGACAACGGCGCGGAGGACTGGCGCATCGCTATGACCTGGCGCCGCATCTCGAACATCCTGCTGGAGGTGGCGGTGTGCTCGGTGCACCCGCCGCCGGGCGAGTTCTACTTCCTGTGGGTGACCAAGCTGCCCAACCACGCCAACCGGGTCGCCTCCCGCCTGGTGCCCGTGGACGTGATGCTCTCGCTGCCCATGTTCCTCCGCCTCTACCTCATCTGCAGGGTGATGCTGCTGCACAGTAGGCTCTTCACGGACGCCTCGTCGCGGTCCATCGGCGCCCTCAACCGCATCGACTTCAACACCCGGTTCGTGCTCAAGACCCTCATGACCATCTGCCCCGGGACAGTGCTGCTCGTCTTCATGGTCTCGCTCTGGATCATCGCGAGCTGGACGCTGAGGCTCTGCGAGAGGTGAGTTCCTTTCCTTAAAACCCTTTCACTCTCAATCCGCCCGTACCGGCTTTAGATGCACGCTCCCAGGTCCGGCCTTACCCCAGGACGAACCTTCGTCCCCCCCGTGCTTTGCAACATCCATTTAAGAGTGTCAAGTGTGAAAAACCCCTTTCTCGTGTTTGCTATTGTAACCCCCTTCCCCTTTTGGGTGAAAAGCTGCATTTCCGAACGGGTGCTTTTGAAATGCTTCGGGGAGGCACGCCCACGGATTCTTTGCACTCCTGTTTTGACAGAGATATATCTACACAGGTACAAAAGAACCGTGTTTCGTGTGAAAAGCATTCAAAAACATTTCTCGGGCGTTTCCGGGTTTTTGAGCAAGCATTCCAAATCAAAGCTTGGGAGCGAAAGGGTTAACACTGGAACCCCGCGGTGTTTCAGATATACCTAAAACCGCGGCCTTGACCCAACTTGCAGAATTCACGTTGCAGTGCAACAATAGTGTTGTATTTCAACGGTAGTGATATTAGGTCAATCTTAACATTCGCATTAAGTTTAATATTAGATTAAAAGTACAAAAATATTGTTGCTATAATTCTTATTAGAACCGCGTCGCTTGAGATAGGTATACCTAAAACCGCCGAATGGGTCAAATTGACCCCCCCCCGACTTGTAAAATTCACGTTGCAATGAAAATGACATAATGGTATGCTATTATACCATTTACCATTATGTCATTGTAGCATATTGTGAATGATAATGACATTTATTAAATTTGAACTTCGGATTCCAGACCCGTAGGAAGTTTTGGGTCAAAATGACCCATTCCGCGATATCAGGTATACATGTTAAACACAAAAAACAGATAAAAGTTAGGAGCTTAAATTGTTTACAGATAATTAATAAAATAAAGTTAGGAAAAGCCACGATTTTTTAAAAATTTCAGTTCGTAACTTTTTGAAAAATACGGAATCAAATCTGGTTTTCGGTCAAAGTGACCCATCCAGCGGTTCTAGTGCTAATCCTTTCTGTGTTAATATTTTTGACAATTTTATTTTAGTATAGGGTGATCCAGTTTTGTATTGCACTTCATTGAATGGTATGGGGCACATTTTTTGGACTGGGACTGTTTTGTACGTGGACCTTATAAGAATTTAAATTTTGCAAATTTAATCTCTTGAAATTTGTAATGGATACCATGAAATTCTTGTATTAAGCTATTCTCTATATTATTGTATTATGTAATTTATTGTCTATATTAGGATCAGGAGGAATAAAAGACAAGATGAGTGTTTTGGGGACACCCTGTATATGTATATATATATATCCGTGATGTGATATATATCAGTGTTGTAGTCCTAAGAAAAAAGTGGGAGGACGCTCATTTTTGACGAAATCTAGCCTAAACTTATTTGATTAATTAAATGCAATTATTCCTTAAACAACCAATAAAACTAATTTAAGCATCATTTGTTTATTAATTAATTAAAATGAACTCATTGTTAAATTATTGATTACTTGTTAATAATCAAAACCAAGTCTTTTTGATCAACCGTGTAAGCAAAGCTACTTAATTTGTTGTTGCGAACACGTGTATGGGATTTGTGTGCTTGGCTCGAAACCCTCTTATAAATCCTCGTCACAAGAGCAGCACAAGGTGGGAGGGGAGTGAAGACCGTGGGGGTCTTTCTAAGGGGTCCTAACCCATATTCACGCTAAGTTTCGCAGAAAACTACAGAAAACTTCGAACTGATACGGACGCGCGATAGGAGCTACTTAATTTTTTCCATTTACATTTTTCAACAATCCAATGTTGTTGTTATTGTGAACATGTATAGCGGATTTGTGTGCTTGGCTCAAAACTCGCTTATAAATCCTCGTCAGAAAGACAACACAAGGGGTGGTGCCCTCCGTGAGGGTCTTTTTAAGGGGTCCTAACCCGTATTTACAGTTACCCGTATTTAAGTTTCGGAGAGAACCACGGAAAACTCCGAACGGTTAGGTCAACGGACGCGCAATGGAACCCTACCCCGGGACCTTCACACCTCGCCCGTCTACCATTTCAGTAACATAACCACTGTACCATGGTGAGGCAACAATCCAATATCAAAGAGCAGGATTTTCTTTTGGATTTCCGCTACCCCGATTTTTGTCACTTTTTCGGCCATTCGGAAAGGCATTTTTTACTAAGAGTGCGTTCGGGAAGATTATAATATGTTCTATTCTTATGGATATGTTTTCACTACTGAAGTATTTAAGAAACCCTTACAATCCCATTTGTAAAGTCTATTCAAACAGTCAAAAGTTTCCTTTTGATTTTTATACCGATATACCTGCTCTCGCGCAAACTAAACGAAAATTTTAATTTCTTCCCAAAATTTTTAAAAAGATCTTGTAAATGAGCGCCCCCTCTGAGAATAAAAAGTGGGGGGACGTATGGGCTGAAGTGAAAAAGTAAGGGGACGGCGTCCCCCCGCGTTCCCCTTCGACTACACCACTGATATATATATCACATCACGGGTGAAGGATGTTCTCGTGGCTTAGTAGTAGCTTGACCGGGGTTGGAACGAGGCTTCGCGGATCATGGTTGCTGAGCAGGAACGGCGTAATATCATCGTCGGGTTCAGAAGGAGGCGATATGGTTGAGCGGGTGTTTCAGCACGGGGTCTCGCGGTCCGAGGACCGTTGCTGGAGTCCTCAGGGCGCAGAGGTAGCCCTTATTCCTTGGGCATTTCTACGGCTGTCGGGGCAGTTATTGTACGATGATCGGTTACATTATTTTACTGTAGACGTTTGATACAGGTTATCCTGTCAAGAGATGCCGCGCAATCTTTTGGTCTCTCATATGAGTCAAGCTTTTTATGACTCAGTACAGGTCTTACCACGTGACCTTACAACTTGCAATGATTGGCGAGCCCTATCAGCAAGGCATCCGGGCAGCAAAAGGTTTCGGTTCAAAAATGCTAGTGCGACCAAACAGCGGGAACTGCCCACAAATTTAAAACGAAAGTGCCAGGGACTGTGTAGTAGTTACGGTTTTCGAAAGCGATTTGCTTTGTTCTCACGTACGCAGTTTAGCAGTTTGGGATTTTAGTGGGCCTTTGATCTATTATGTTATACATGTTTAACGTCACGGCGGGTTGAGCAGGGCAGTGGAACAACCCATCGTTGGGATGTCAACATCGTTGGGATGTTTTTCCGTTGTCTGGTCCCGGGTGGGGCCAGACTTTGCCCGTAGTGCGTTCTTCGGGCTGCACGGCTGGAGCAGATTTCTCGTTTACACCATATACTTTAATAACTTGAATACATATTTCGGTGACAGCTGCGGTGAAGAGAGCTCTCCAGGCCGTGCCAGCCTTTTTATTAACTCCTTGAGGTCTTGTCACGTGACCTTGCAACTTGCATTGGATAAACCTATATCTGAGCCACAGGAAGTTTTGGTTCAAAGGAGCCACTCTGACCAAAAGGCGGGGACAGACCACAAATTTTGAATGAAACTGCTAGGGGCTGTGTAGTAGTTGCAGTTTTTGGAAGCGAATTTCCTTTGTTCTTTAACTACGCAGTTTAAAACATTTTAGAAGTTTAGTATTTCAACAGGCCTTTGATTTAGTATGTCATATATATATTTGTCCGTGAGATACAAAGTTTTGAAATTGAAATAATTAAATACGAAATTTTGTACGTGCAGGACATTTTTTATCTATCTCAAAATGGTTTTATTAATATTACCACTATGTTTTAAAAGTATTCTATAAAATTCAAATAAATAGTTATTACTCTTGAAACAGGTTTACAGATTTTTATTCTAAAAAAAGAAAACTAATTAAAAAACTTCAGTTTCGAAAAAACGACAGTTTTTTCGAACAAATTTTTAGAATAGTTATGTTTCCATCAATTAAAGGGTTTAACATATTGCAGAAACCTTATTCGCAAGTTCAGAAGAGTAGGGAAACATATGCAAAATAACTCGTTCAATGTCCACAAAATTATTTATCTATATGGAACCTATTTTACGACGCACTTAATCAAATAATTTATTTCATACATCTTCCCACATGCATCATTATTCAGTTTCAATGATTCATTTGAATATCCTTAACCGGATTATCAGAAATTTTGTAAATTATCTATGCAGATGGCTGCTTAACCAAATAACAAACTCTTGTTCTAAATTAAAAAAAAAGTATTACTTTTTGTGGTTTCTCGTTTGCGAATACGATAAACGCACAACGTAAATTACGAAGCCATTACTTTAAAGACATGGGATAATAATGCCTTATAACTCTTATATATCGCACTAATTCCTTTCTTCGTTTGAAACCCATTAAGTGTGTTTTATGATATCCCATTAAGTCTTCGAAAATTTCTAGTCATGAAATGTAGAAGAGTTATGCTAATTTTCGCCATATCATATATGACTGCTCATTTCTGGTAGCAGAGAGACTGTTTTGAGTTAAAGAGGATTATTATTTGAAAGCTATTTAGAAATGAAGAGTGTAAATGAACAAACTGCAATAAAGAGATGTCTCAAAATGATTTGACATTTTAATTTATAAAACAGATTATTTATTTAAAAAGTACAAATGTTTTATTTTAATATATAAAGTAATCACTTGGAAGTTATTAAGTGTATCACCGCCTAGTGATGAAAAAGGGAATCACGTCCCTTTGTATTTGCACATGATCATTATTTTGATGGAATTTTAAATAACCTCTTAGCATAATTACTAGTTTCATTAACAGCACATCACACCTCTCCCTTAAGCACTAGAATAGTCTGCAGATTGTTGTCGTAAACTTTCCCAAGGTATCCAGTTGAAAATTAAAAGAAAGCACGTTTCTTAAAAGACTTATCTAGCTATTTTTTATTCTGAAGGTATCTAATGAATATTTATTGTAAACGCTATGAAAAATGAAAGAAATCTAATGGGGTCAAAACAAGATTTTTATGGCCTATTCACATTCAACACGACCATGAAATAATTAACGTTCTGAATTTTTGCAATACCAATGCGTTTCTCGATCATATAATTCAAACATCAATACTTTCTGATGCCTATTGTCAAAAATTAGTAGTAGTCTTATGCTCACGCACACTCAAAAAAAAAAAAAAAAAAAAAAAAAAAAAAACACGTACATTGAAATATCAGTTCGTTTTGAAACACCCCATATTATTTAATGTTTTTTTTTTCTTTCATTCTGACCGTCATCTCATTTATTCTCGTATCAACAAATCACGTTTAAGGGATTTTTTAAAACATGTGAGTTTTAAAATTTATTTCTAGATAACTGATGAAAAGGCAAAATAAAAGAAATCCACGATTGAAATAGAAATTTTAATGACTGTTTAAAAAAATATTGTTACTTAGTGAAAGTTTCAAGATTTAATCCATCAACCTTTTGTCATTAAAAATTAAATAAATAATAACTGGTGAAATCTTGCAATGTAAAGACTATCCATATTTCTTTTAATTCTAGTCTTTACAAAATAATACTTCTCGAATTATTTGCCGATATTTTAAAGATAAAAAATCTCCTTTTTGTACTTTACTACATAAAGATAATAAAGTTTATACATATTTTTCTTACATCTGAACAACCGTGCAGTTATCTTTTAGACGAACTTATAGTCGTAATTTCTGAATAAATTTATGCTTCTCGTAAAAATACGTGTGTAAAATAACCACGATATAACTATTTTTTTTTTCAAAAGTAAGTACTGCTCAAAGTAATCAATTTCACTACCTGTTCAAAGTACCTGAAAGTAAAGGACGGTGATATTTTAAAAAAGACTATGATACATATTTTAATATAACCAGTATCTCGCATGATGAATAACAGATAGTTCTTGTTCAAGGAGATTTGATTCCTGTGCTAATGACATATTTTTTTCCTGCGTACGATACAAGGTGATAGCAAAGTTAAGCAATTAATTTTTTTCGTTCTAAATTAGAAAAATCTGGAGTGATTCCACTCGACTTTCCGAACTCCTACGGTTAAGATCATTACCAAGCATTTAAATAAACGTTACAGCAGTTTCAAGAATTTCTCCCCACATGCCATAACGTAAAAAAATATTGACTTGTAGAAAAGAAATCGTAGCCCTGAAGAAAAACCATGTCCTATACACATCAAAATCAATGCCGGTCTTACGATGGTGGTTTATAACACATATATACCCAATTTGAGCTCAATCGAATGTACCGTTTAAACGCTAGCGCACTTTCAAGAATTTCCCCCCATAGGCCATAATGTAAAAGAAATCTTTGTCGTAGCCCGGTAGAAAAGTCCTATACACATCCAAAATATATAGCGGTCTTCCGACGGTGGTTCATAACATATATATCCAGTTTGAGCTCAATCGAATGTATCGTTTAGGAGCTAACGTGTTCACTCACACACGCACACACACACACACACACACACATACATTCATCTCGTAAAAATAACATAAATGAATTCAGAAGACCTCAAAACGTGTAAATACATCAAAATCTCGAAGTCGAATTTTTTCATGATTACAATACTTTCCTTACATGGTACATGTTCGGAAAGTAAAAAGGCTTATGGTTGTAAGATGTTAGTCCAAAGTATCATTCCTTTGCCTAAAAAAATATTTAACGAAATTTTAGATCACTTGTACCATAAAGCTGGGGTATCGAATAATATTTATTATATAGCTTCCTTTTGATGCAGTCACATGAAAGCGGTTATTCCATATTCTACGGAAATGCCACTTGTTTTCAAATGTAAATCCTTAGGGTTTATGTATAACACCACGCTATCCACATTTTTCCATCACGTCTTATAAACTTTAAATATTTCAGAGAAATGTTTTTGGAAAAACATATGCTAGAAAATATCCCATGAATGGAATATTCAAATATTCAAAACAGCTAAATACAGGTTTCTAATATCCGCATGTTCTAGATGAATAGCAAGTATTTTGATCATCTTAATTAATTATGTGAATGTATCTGCGCCTTTTTAGCCCCTTCCTTCTCGCCCCCTCAAAATCACGGGATAAGATTTTCCCCACTATTTCTTGTGGCCTTGGTATTTCCAGGCAATAGTTTTCAAAAGTTATGCGTCAGAATGATTGGAGTATATCAATTTTTGTGCACGGATTTTCTTTTATATATCTCATTTTACACAACAGACGGCAGTACCAGGCAAATTTTCACTTAATTGGAGATAGTTTAGTTTTAAATAGATGGTAACAACTTAAAGAATGTATGTTCATCTAATTTTAATTTACATATGCTTTTTTAAACTCTCCAAACAGAAACAAAGCAACGTTTATTACCGGTTTCCCTATCAGGCGGTTTGATTTAGAATTGCATGACATTTTTCTGCTATTAAAACCTAGCAAGGAAGTAAGAGAAATATACTGTTCCCCAAGTATACGTGCGGTGTCGCATATTACTTTTAGACGTTTTCTAATATGTATCCTGTTGAAAATTAAGAGAGCCTATTTTTTATACATAAGACTAGCTGACCCGGCAAACGTTGTTTTGCCATATAAATTATTCCTAGGATTATTTTAGTAGAAAGAAATGACTAACTTATTGTAAGTGTGTGAGGATGTGGTATATGAGTGGAAGAGGCATGGAGCGCTGTGAACAATGCTGGAATATAAAAATAACACAATACCAAACATTTATATTTTTAATTCATTGTAATTTATTCTTTACATTTATATATATCGCTAATTACAATAATTTTACTAAAAAATAATATCAATCCCTTAACGGAATAGAGTGAACAAACATGGCGTGATCAAATCTAAGCCACAAACAAACATAGTTTGGCCTTATGACTTATTCATAGTCATTCCATAAAAAAATTTGTCCCCAAAAAAATAATAATAATAATAAAAGGATGAAAATCTGAAACATTTTCAGATTTTAAATACGCACTATAGCACTATATATTAAAATCGTATCTTAATTTATGCGTCGTCCCTATTTTTCTCTCATATTCCATTAAGTTGGAAAGTGTATATTATTCATGACTGTGCTGTATTTTTTTTCTTGTTTCGTAAAATCCATCTTTGGAATCGAAATCTATCTTAAAATCGTCTACTAAAACTATTTTACAATATTCGTCATGTATATTACAACTACACTTCATCGTTCTATACATTGTTTCGAATGCGCATCATAATACATGCGCATACCATGTATGTCTTTCTAGGGTTGATTCCTACTTTAACGTCTCTACTCTCGCCAAGGTGGCGATCATTAAACATATGCAGTTACAATGACAATTTTTTGCATTTATGTGGCAATCATAATTTAGAATTAAAATGGCGATTTGGAACAACATGTAAGCACAGCATGCCGTTACATTTTTATTTATTTTGGATTGCCAATTAATGTAGTTGTAATAATAAAGTGTCTTCAAATTCCTTAACTGGTGCGTTTATCGCTAATTTGTTTACTTTAGTTTTTATCTGGTTCTTTTGGGAGCGCCGAAACGGTACGTACGTATTATGCCGGCGGTCACTTCCGCCAAACTACTTTTTCGTCAAATTTGCTGGCAAACTATTGCCAATCGTATTCCAAACCATCAACAATTTCATGTGCCCGGCATTTATCTTGGTGAAAATTCCTTGTCTTGGAGGACCTCCGGGATAATACGTAAGTACCGTTGAAACTTGTGCATTACTCCCAGAGACCCATGACTGCAAAGCTCGCCAAAGTACGGCTCCAAGCCTCCTTTAACTTGGGTTGATTCCTACTTTAACGGCCTACTTTAACGCCTCGACTCTCGCCAAGGTGGCGATCATTAAACATATGCAGTTACCATGACGATTTTTTGCATTAATGTGGCAATCGTAATATAGAAATAAAATGGCGATTTGGAACAACATGTAAGTAAAGCATGCCGTTACATTTTTATTTATTTTGAATTGCCAATTAATGTAGTTTTAATAATTAAGTGTCTTCAGATTCCTTAACTGGTGCGTTTATCGCTAGTTTGTTTACTTTAGTTTTCATCTGGTTCTTTTGGGAGCGTTGAAACGGTACTTACCGTATCGTACAATCGTATTCCAAACCATCAACAATTTCATGTGCCCATGACTGCAAAGCTCGCCAAAGTACGGGGATTTTTTAGGTTGGCGAGAGTGGGGATGTTAAAATAGGAATCAACTCTTTCTTGTACCATAAAACGCATCTTTGGAATCGAAATCTATCTTAAAATCGCCTACTGAGATTGTTTTACAATCTTCGCCAGGCATATTCTTCCTGTAGGCATATTCCAACTATACCGCAAAGACATTTTAAATGCTGTTTGAAATGGGCATCATAATCCACGAGTGTACCGTGTTTTCCTTTCTTGTTCCACAGAGAACTTCTTCGGAATAGAAATCTATATTAAAATCGCCTAATAAAACTCTTTTACAATATACGCCAGGCGTTTTCTAACTATACGCGAAATATATTTATAATAAATTGTCGCGTTTTGGCACCACATTTAGCGATCAATTATCAAAAATTGCAAACCTTGTGCGATTTTCAACATTTTATTAACTTCCCCCCCCCCTCTCCACATTATCTGGCAAACACATTTGAAAAGTGATTCGACACGCTAATGTCTACACAGAAATCCTGATTGAAATGAACAGCACTCGGGGGCTAAACATTTTGGGGTGGACCGCCCTTATGACTTAGGGGTATGAGACATAGTTAAAAACCTATTCTATGACCTAACGAATATACATAGAAAATTTCATTAAAATTGGTCGAGTGGTTTCGGAGGAGTTAGGTGACTAACACTGGGACAGGAGAATTTTATATATTAGATTTATCTAGATACTGTTACGCTGATAGTACCTTGTGAAAATATTTTAAAAACATTATGAAACACATGGATACCTATTACATTACAGAATTTGCATTTTATTTTTAAACTTACGATGATGGACCTCAAAGAAATAATCAAAGATTTAATTTCACAAAATCAACATCTTACAGCTTTTTATACAGCAAAAACGTCATAGCCTTATCTAAGTAGAACTGAGACAAACGTGACAAATCATTTGGTATAAACATTTATATTTTATGTAAATATAGCACTCAGAGAGAATGGATGAAGATTTATGTATATAATAAAGCATTTGGTAGTCTTTAAAGTATATAATATCGAAAGAAAAGAAAAAGCAAAGCAAAACATGTAATTTTGAACTCAATTTGATCAGTATAGCAACAGTTCCCAACCTATTAACATTGTGCTAGACCAACCCAGGATAGCTTAGGATGGCGCCCCATTCACATTCCTCAACTTATTTACAGTATTTTATTCTTTAATAATGAACATTTAGTCACCTTTACTACAAAATAACGTTATCGGTCAAGTGTGAATAAGCATTTTAGCCTAAAATATGTATGCTTTGAGTAAAAATAAAAATGAGCATAATTATTTTTTAAATCATGCATTATCATTTTCTCTTTGCCGCTTTTTCGCACCCCTAAAAATTCTATATGCCCCCAACCCTAGGAAACACACCCATAGGTTGGGAGGCACTGTTTTATAGTATCGGCAAATGAAAACAATAATGTTGACATTTTAATATGATGTAATAATATCATTTAAATTGTGCAAAAAAAACTTGCATGATTTTGTTGAAATGTGGGTGTAGATAATGATCATACGATTATTTGGGAGTACTGGGAGGTTTTTCGGCATTTATGAGGTCATCAGGGGTCAAGGAAAAGCTGAAAAACCTGGTGTATTTTACTTCAACAGAAAAAGTCAGGGATGATTGCAAATTTCTATTAAAAACCTGGAAAATCATGAAGTGGGATCTCGAAAACTAACTTAAGTCTTCATTTATAAATTAATTTTGCATTTTTCGTATGCCTGGAAAAAGAAAATGTCTTGACAAAAGTGAACAACAGTGGCGGATACAGTAATTTGTTTAGAGGGGACAGAGATTTAGAAAAAAAGAAAAAAAAAAAGCTTATTTAACCTGTAACTTAACTAAATGTAAAATAAAGCCAAACTTACCCTAAAGCAGTATTTTATTTTTGTGTTTAAACATGGCCTTCCTCTAAGAAACCTCTGTATGTATCACTTTCGTGCACCATTAACAAGTCAAATTTAAAGAAATCCAGATTCCGACAAAAGAAAAATTATTTATTAATACAGACATTAAATAATTTTCCAAATCACATATTATGATTTTCTAGTTTTTTAGCCAAAATTTTCATTTATTTCTGACTTAGTTAATTAAAATAAAATTTCCTTGACGGGTGGCAATCCTGCATTACGCCCAGAAACCCCTAAACATTCCGAACTAATCGCATGCTATTTGTCCATACCTGCACTTCCATGAAAACATACAAAAGTTTTTGTACATTTTAATTTTGTTTGCCAAATTAAAAGTAAACTTTTTTTTTCCTGCGCTATATAGTATTTGGTAAATCTAAATTTCATGAGATTGGATTTTTCTTTTTCAGTGTTTGAAAAGAATCACATTTTTTAAGTTCAGTGATACTTGATGTCCTTTTCTGTTCATTTTTTCACAAATCATACTATTTTTCTTTGATTATTCATGCATTCTATAGCAAATAAATAAATAAAATGAAAAAATAAATAAAAATAAAACACAAGTTTAAAAAATGTTGCGACAAAAATTTATTGAAAACTCAAATATTTAAATGATTGAAATTCCGAGACGCGTTCTTGGCTACAAAACGATTTAATAATATCTCTAGAGAAACATTTGAGTCGTAAGGGAGTACTATTTTGTTTTTGGATGCGTCATTTTGTTTGAAACAGCCTTAAAAATGACATTTCAAACGGTTTCAATGGATTTCTCTTCAAAATTAAAGAGAATAACGCAATACACGAATTTTTCTTTTCCGTTTGAGTAACCAAATCGATTTTGTATTTTATTGAAATTCAAGACTAACCACTTTTTTAAAAGCGATTCAATCCAAATTAAATTTTGGTTAGATAATGCTACTTGTCAGATATTATGCATAACAGTAGCTCAAATTTATATAGATTTTTAAAATGCAGCCTATACACTGTTATAAATATAAGTTCAACCTTTCACCAAATAACCGGTGAAAACAGAGAGCTACAAGCAATGTCATAAACGTTTCACCGCTTTTGTGGTTCATTTGAAAATTCCTGAAAAATTCTAACCCAGGTCGAACCGAATTATCTGAATTTTAGGTTCGATATACGAAAAGTCGAATTTTCGGTGAAACCAACCAAAACAATATGGCTGCCCACGCTGCTCGCTCGCGTAGGATAGAGGGGATTCCGTAAAGGTAAGAAAAGTGTTAATTTTTTCTCATTTTGAATCAATTAAGTCTATGAACAATGTATAATAGTTTTTGAATAAGTGAAAATATTAAGATATCCACACATATGCCATGGTGATGGGCATGGCCTAACCCTAATCATACGCGATCGACTGATGACACAAAATGAATCAATTATAATATTATTTTGGCAAATGGTCACGAATAACAGCTTGATAGTTTTTGAAATTGAAACGATATACATTTAAAATGGGTCGGCTAATAAATTATATTACATTACTGAATACTTCTGTTTGTCATGCTTAAACTCGTAATTGCGGGTACGTTAACCCTAATAATCGACGGTGTTGTTTACTTATACCGTACTACCCCTTGGAAACTGTTTGTATTGTATTTGATTATTTTTGTCTGTTTGTATTGTATTTGATTATTTTGTTTACTTTTGTCTGTTTGTATTGTATTTGACTATTTTGTTTACTTTATATATAAGATTGTATACTTAAGTTTGTATTATCACAAATATTAGTGGCAGACTAATAACAAGCATGAAAGTTTTCAGTCTTTGACAACATCATTGATGCATTTGAGATGTAGTATTTAAATTAGGTTAATGAATTTAGTTATCCTGAATACAGTTTTATAATGAATATTAGTTAATTTAATAATGAACACATATAAAAGAATAACAGATAATGTGTGAAATGCATAATAATTTATTTGTTCTGTATGATTCTCAGCAAAGTTCAGTCTTTTTAGCCGTTTTGTGCTTTCATGCCTGTAATAAGGAGGGAGGGATATAGACTTAATAAGGGCAAGAGGGACAACTGCCTCCCTAAAATTCAAGAAAATTTAGATATCACTTGTTTGAAAACAGTATTTTCTATAATAGGAAACACCCCTTCCTTTTCCCAATTTTGCATGCCATTTACTCCCATGAGGG
>JAWZYV010020335.1:0-21428 GCA_038373885.1 Cheiracanthium punctorium | reverse complement strand
GGCCGATGATTCAATAACCAGCGAGCTATTAAAATGGTCAGGCAGGAGGAGCATTGAATATGCCCAGCTCAATAACCGCTCAAGCATTTCAGTTACAGCACTGTCTGGCATTTGCAGAGTAGAGATGGCCAATGATTCGATGAGTCGAATCAGTGATTCGAATCTTGGTACTGAGTGGCTCAGTCTTTACACTCACTCTCTACTGATTCGAATCTCAAGCCCTCAAGGGAAATACATTCCAAGTGCGAAGGGAAGAAAAACTTATTTTCCCTTTGCCGTTCCCAGAGATTTTCCCTTACTCTTTCAACTCTTTTCGACTCTTTACGACTCCTTTCCACTCTTTTCGACTCTTTACGACTCTGAGTCGATAGATGATTTGAAACAGTAAATGAGTGGGTGTGGGTGAGTTGGTCACTGAGTTGGTGCAGCAACGAATCTTTACTGATTCAGTGTTTCGCCCTGTTTCGGTGATTGTATACTATCGTTGAGATTCGTTAGTTTTTCGAATCTTCTATCGACTCAGAGTCGAAAGGAGCCGAAAAGAGTTGAAAGGATGTTTCATTTAATTGGAGGGTTTTTTTCGAATCTTCTATCGACTCAGAGTCGAAAGGAGTCGAAAAGAGTTGAAAGGATGTTTCATTTAATTGAAGTTTTTTTTTTTCGAATCTTTGGTGTTTCATTTCTTGGTTGGTGGTCGGATTTAAAGTTTTATCTGTCTGTGGGTGTGGAGTGGGTCGAACATCGTTTGCTTTTGGCGGGGTGCATAGGCGTTACTTCCTAAGGGCAAGAGGGGTCAAGAGGCCCCCCCCCCCGAAAAAAAAATTAAGAAAATCCCTCCTTCCAACTTGTCTGGCTGATTTAATATTTGTTTAAAATTTAATGAAACATCCCTTTTCTACTTTTAACTTCAATATATGTCCCCCTGCCTCCACCCTCAAAAAAAAAAAAAAAAAACCGGAACGTTAAGTTTACATGGTGGCGGGTTTTCATGTGAAGGGAAATAGAATGAAATAAAGTTAGGATTGTGCTTGTCACTTTTAATGAAGGATACAGGGGCGGTATTAAGCGCTCTCACAAAAGGACTTTGTAGTAAGCAAAATAACATTTTGCTTTATTGCTGCAGATTTCGTTTAAGATATTTTTTTTTACCTTGTTTGTCGTTTAAGGGGAATTATTTTATTTTCTTTCGTAATTCAGAGAAATACAAAATAGGGTCTAAAGCAGTGGCGTAGTTAGTGTTATTGACAGTGGTGTAGCCAGGATTTTATTTCGGGGGGGCTGGGTATCAAATTTAAAGATAAAGTTCAATTGTAAGCTAAGTAAAGGGTCTCATTTTTTGGGGGGGGGGGCAGCAGCCCCTCAGTAGGACTGGGCCAAAAATTGATAAATATCGACATATCGGTTTTATTTCAACATCAAATATCCGATATTCCCATTTTCATTTCAGTGAAATCTCGAATTCGATAAAGGTAAAAAATACAGGCCGGCCAGGGGCGTAGCCAGAAATTTTTCATGGGGGGGGGGTTATGACTACTGCAACTCATATATATGTATACGTGTGTATGATAATGTAGTGAAGAATATACATTTTGTATGGCAAAAAATTCCTCATGGGGGGTTATGACCCCCCTAACCTCCCCCCCCTTGGCTACGCCTCTAAGGCCGGCGATAAGAAAATCCTGAGATCAATACCAGCTTGTGATGCTTTTGCTACTGCTTTCTCTCGGAAAGCTTCTTCTTCTCTCATCGCAGAAAAAACAGCTCCATGGTTTATTAGTCTAATTACCATAATTAATTAACGTATATCTCGGAACCTATCCACCGGAGCGCGTTTTTATTGATTCTCGACCCCCCCCTAGACTCAACACCCCACCGATACTTAAAATATCGAATGCTTTGACACCAAACTTAAACCTTTTAATCTTACAGGCCCAGGGGGTCATACGAAGCTCCCCTATATTTTCAATTTGGGCATTTTAAACACTAGCCTCCTCCGGCGGCAACTCCAAAGTCTGGAAACCATCCCAGAGCCAATTTCTAAATGTTTGCAGTCCTTTTAAGCCTCAATCATGGTTAATTAGTCTAATTACCATAATTAATTAACGTATATCTCGGAAACTATCCATCGGAGCGCGTTTTTATTGATTCTCGACCCCCCCTCTGGGACCTCCATCGATACATAAAATTTCGAATACTTTGACACCAAACTTAACCTTTTAATCTTACAGGCCCAGGGGGTCATACGAAGCTCCCCTGTATTTTCATTTCGGGCAGTTTAAACACTAGTTTTACTGGAGCAAGGAGAGAGAGATGCTAACTGCCCGAGAACTCAGCGGAGAAGAAACCCGATGAATGGGTGAAGGGTGTTTAAATAGTACGGCTTTCGGCGCAGAGAGAGGGAAAATTTCTTTAGTTGTTTTATTGATTCAAGATTCGAATCACTGATTCGAATCATCGAAGTAGTGAGTGAGTCGAGATTCGAATCAGTAAAATGAGTCGAACCGCCCATCTCTATTGCAGAGGCAGTTTGTAATTCTATTTACACGGGTGTTATAATTTACACCACAGGTACTTGAATCATCGCTCAACAATAAATGGTCAAGTGAAATCCAAAAATACTCTATATATTTCTTCTCAACCTCGAATCTGGTGGTAAAACACTACTTTCACCTGGACTAGATCAAGGTAAAAAAAGTCGGGTGAAGGTAAAAAAAAAGGGCGTTCTTTTTTTTTTTGCTTGGTATTGAGTTTCAATTTTTATAGAGAAAAGTCTTTCTCAAAGAATAGACTATAGGAATGAGAGCGAGATATTTCTCAAGTTTTTACTATTAATTTCTTGCTGGAACTTTTAGGTTAGCTCACACTCATCAAGGAAGTTTAAATAAGTAAATAAATAAATAAAATAAAAACGCTTGATTACAAAGTATTATTGTAGGTTATAACTAATATCATAATTAATCATGGACACTTTAATATGCATTTCATCCTATTTTAGGCGATGCAATATACAAAATTACATTTTATTTTATATGCGTTCTTTCTTCAACATTTACTGAAAAAGAATAAACTCCTCTTCTTCCTACTCCTACATTTTACCTTAACTCAAGCTTCAAGGGAAGAGACGGAATTCGAAAGCCCCTCCATTAGCTACATCCTTCAGTATTACAGGGCACGCCCAGTGACTAAACATTGTTAACAAAAATGTAGAGAAAATACTGTAAGTATTAATTAAGTAAAAAAATGTTTTGTCTAAACTGTTAAAAATATATAAAAAAAAAAAAATGGTCTATTATTCATTTCCTTTTCCAGGGAGGGAATACCATTGTTCTCAATTTTACTGACACTCAAGCTATTAGAAAGAGTGGTTAGGACTACTGAATGGCTTCCAAAAAGATAATTTAACATTTTTTACTACGCATGGTAAGGAATTGTAGACAATTTTTTAAAAAGTAATAAAACTGTCCACTTTGTTACAGATACATTCTATTCGCAAAAGGTCACATTCTCCCATACATTTTACTTTTCTTATGCTTTATGGGAGGGACTGAGTCCCATAGCCCCGCCAAAGGTTACACCATTCAGTATGATACGACACGCCCAATGACTAAATATTTTTAGCAAATAAATAGAAATAATAGCAATAAATAAATAAAGATTCTGTAAGTATAAAGTTGATTAAGTAAGTAAATTTAAAAAATGTTTCATTTAAAAACTGTTATGCTTTGTAAAAACGATCTTATCATGCATTAAATTTTCAGCGAATAACAATGTTCTCAATTTTTACAGACACCAAAGTTATTAGAAAGAGTATTTAAATATTACCGAATAGCTGAAAACAGAATCTTCAACTTTTTACTGTGCATTTAATGAAATTTTAGACAGTTAAAAATAAAATGTCACTTTATTATAGATATATTCTATCCACAAAAAGGTCACTTTCTCCCATACATTTTATCTTTGTTACACTTCATGGGCTAAGGAATGCGATAGGACCGCCAATGCTTACATCCTTCAGTATTTTAGGGTACGCCCAATGAGCTAGCTCTTGTTAGCAAATAAATAAAAATCATAGCAATAAATAACAAAAAATACTGAAACGTTAACTCTCTCGTCACCCTGAACCTCATATGAGGCTCCTACTTCAAATAGCAATATTTAGAGAGAAAACAATTGAATTTAGTATTTTTTGCTTTCAGTGATATCAATATCATTAATTAATGTAGAAAGTATAGGAGGCTCTTAACTAGATGCATAAGTCGTGCCTAGATTTCAGTACTAGTCCATTTAGATCATTTTTTACAGTTTTCGCTTCATTGTTTCAGGAGAAAAATTAAGAAAATATTTACGCTGCTTTTTTTACCGATTGTTTTTTTTTTTTTTTTTTTTTTTTTTTTTTTTTTTTTTTTAAAGGTAAGTATAATTTTCTTCTTATTCCTCAACCTTTACCTAATATGTGCATCCTTTTAAATTAATTTTAGCATAATAAAATGCTTCGAAAATGCAGGAATTATTATTAGAAAAATCTAATAAGAATCGACATTAGAAAAAAAAAAATATTTTTGCATGATTTAAAATAGTATTTCAGATGCATTAAATGTCAGGCAGATTTTTTTCTCTGATTTTTCATAATTCTGTGACGAGAGGGTTAAGTAAATTTAAAAAAAAAATATTTTGTCAAAACTGTTATGCATTGAAAAAAGATTTATTGTTCATTTCCTTTTCCAGGGAACACCCATGTTCTCAATTTTACTGACATCCAAGTTGTATGAAAGAGTAATTATTCGGTAGTTTTGAAATTAAAGGAATTTAGTTTTATATATATTGAATTTTTTTTAGACTTTTATTTTATTTAATTATTTATTTTTATTTATTTATTACTTTTGAGCACAAAAAAAAGTTAAAATTTAATTAACAATATAATTTCGCTAGTTAAGAAATTGATGGTATTGTTATAAAAATATTACTATATATTATGAAATGATCTGAGAGGATGGAATGAGAAATATAGCTACAAATTTTCCAATCATTTCAGATGGTTCAAAATATTAGTTACAATGAATGAAATGAAATTCTCATGACCCAAACCTCAAAAAATAATCTTCTAAATTTTAAATCAAACATAAAATAGCATTATAATAACTTTTTAAAAAATGACCTTTCTAAAATATTACAAAAATTATGTTATACAATTAATCATACACAACAGCACTGAGGTGCAAGTAAACATGCATCCTTAATTATTTTGTAAAAGTACTTTTTGCTTCAGTATTACTTGTGGAACACCGGTGACAGGCATGGCGAGACTGGCTATCTTCAGGATTTTTGTTTCGAAACAGCCACAATTAGACGTGAGTTACTGCATCCCATTGTTGAAGTGGGGAACCATTAAGTTTAATAAATATTGAAAGTGACACACGTTTTATTAGGATTTTTGAGCGCAGTGACGTAATATTTAAATTCATGGTACTAAAACCTGAAATTTCGAACTTTTTTTCTCCACCTGATATTTTTATTAACCAGGGCGCCGCTCCACCTTAAAAGAATGAAAATGCAAAACTGTTAAAATGCAAATAAATAGGGCCCCCACTGCACCCCTGGTTTTTTGCATTTTAACAGTTTTGCATTCACTTCCCCAAGACATCGTCAAATAGCTCAGAAACGGATCCAGGAAAGGGTCTGGGGGCATTACCTGCCCCCCCCCAAAAAAAAGGGGGAAAGAAGTTGCTTAAGGGAAGGAAAACATTCTGATTTAATATACACTTTGAAGTAGGTAAAACATTTTTTTCTAAACTTTGCCACTCAAAAAAATGTTTATATTTGTTCAGACTAAAACGTTCCTTTATTGTACATTTTTTTAAAAATCTCACCCCCCCCCCCCTCTTGCACACCGCAAGAAACAATTTGTGGATCAGCCCCTGAGAAAGGTTGCAAGACAAATCGGATGAACTATTGTCCATAAATTGAGACACGCATATTGTTAATCTTCGCTATTGTTAATCTTAAGACGCGACAATATTACGTAGATTTTGCAATACTTTAAATTTCTTGTAGTGCTATTAATTAGGTAATTACTCTTTATTCAATATTTATTATTATTTCATGAAACTAATAAATATGTAATATTTGCATGCCTTAAATATTAATATTGATTAATTTAATCCTTATTGATTTAACGACAGCTGGCTGTGCGGCACAGCCAGCTGTGTAAAAAAAGGGTGTCTAGATCTGTGGCACGCGATGAACGTTTCGATCGTCCGCCATCTTGCTGGTAGTTAAGTCGAGCGATGGCAACGGCTGACCTTTTTACAGCATTGGGAAAGGGTTGCGTCTCAAAGGATTAAAACAATAGTTTCACCTTGACTAGATGAAGATTAAAAAAAATAGGATTTTCTGTTTGTATTGAGTTTCAATTTTTTTCTTTCTCAAAGTATAGATTATAGGAGTGAGAGCGAGGTCTTTTTCCAAGTTTTTACTATCTATTTCTTGCTGTTACTCTTATGATAGCCCACACTCATCGAGGAATATTTTAAAAAATGAATAAAAAAAGTAAAATAAAATAAAAACGCTTAGTTACAAAGTTATAATTTATGTTATAACTAATATGCATAATTAATCATGGACATGCATTTCACCCTATTTTAGGCGATGCAATAAACAAAACTACATTTTGTTTTATTTGCGTTCTTTCTTTAACATTTAGTGAAAAAGAATGAACTCACAAGTTTTTTTTTTTTTTTCCTATATCCACAAAAGCGCACCCTTCTTTCTACTGCTCCATTTGGAACAGCTTTAGTATTAGTCCTTTTTGTCGCACTTTTGTTTTTGCGAAAAAATGTTGTCGCCATCCTGTAAACAATATGGCGGATCGGATGGCGTTGGTTTCCGAGATAATTGATTCTTGCAGTTAACTGTGCTATGTTTTGTTTTAATGGCTTTTAAATATTTTTATGAAAAAATAAACAGATTACAAGCTTACATGTACTTATAGATTCGGTTTAAGCCCTCCCCTCACGTAAAAAGTAATTAAATTTATTCTAAAAAGAGATAGGAGAGGGTGTTGACACAGTCCCCCCCCATCCACACAGGGGGGGGGGAGCCTCCCCTCACATAAAAAGTAATTAAATTTTATTAAACCGAATCTATATGTACATGTAAGCTTGTAATCTGTTTGCAATTCATTTTTTTCATAAAAATATTTAAAAGCCATTAAAATAAATCATAGCAGAGTTAACGGCGAGGATCAATTATCTCGGAAACCAGCGCCATATTGTTTACAATTGGCATTGGCAAGGCAAACTTGGGTTGGTGACACGATTTTGTCGCCAAAACAAAAGTGCGCCAAAAAGGACCAATAGTAAAGCTGTTCCCTATCTCATACCTTGAATAAAGTCGCTAAATTATTGCAGTATTGAAATAATAAAATCAAAATATCAAATATTATTTCACGGTATAAAATATTAAAAACGTAATTATTTGTTGCTTCTACCCTTAACAAATAAACAAATTAAATCATAACAAATATATAAAGAAACAATGCTTATCTCATACCTTGATTAAAATCGCTAATATCGCAATATTGAAAATATAAAATCAAAATATTTAATATTTCACGGTATAAAATATTAATAACGTAATTATTTGTTGCTTCTACCTTTAACAAATAAATAAAGGATAAAGGAAAATATTAACCTAAAAAGTACTAATGTTAATTCACACAAAACTGTAAATAAACAGTCAGTATGAAACTGAACATCCATTTTAAATTTAAAAAGTAATTAAATAGTACAATTTAATTTAAAATAAAGCCATTAAAATAAAATCAAAGCGCGTCGTCATGAGCCAGTAGTCATTTTCGGAAATAAGAAGCCGGCTTTAGGATTACAATGTCACCATAAAGGCTTCCTTTATTGCGCCAAGAAAAGTCGCCAAATAAAATCGCGCCAAAAAGGAGTATTAGTAAAGTTGTACCTCTTAACATTGAGAGAAAAAAGAATGAACTAAGATTTTTTTTTTGTTTTTTGTTATGTCCACAAAAGGGTACCCTTCTTTCTACTCCTACATTTTACCTTAACTCTCGCTTCAAAGTAAAATCAGAAAGCCCCTCCATTAGCTAGATCCTTCAGTATTATAGAGCACTCCCTGTGACTAAACATTGTTAACAAATAAATAGAAAAATACTATAAATATTAATTAAGTAAATAAAAAATTTTTGTGTGTAAACTGTTATACATTGAAAAAAGATCTATTATGCATTTCCTTTTCCAGGGCGAGAATACCAATGCCCTCAATTTTCCTGACTCTCAAGTTATTAGAAAGAGTGATTAAGACTAATGAATAGCTTCGAAAAAATAACTTACAATTTTTTACTATGCATGTTATGGAATTTTAGACAATTAAAAAAAAAATTGTCCACTATGTTACAGATACATTCTACCTACTAAAGGCCACAGTTTCCTATACGTTTTATCTTTCTTAAGCTTTATGGGAAGAAACAAATCCCACAGACCACCAAAGGTTCAGTATGATGGGACACGCCGAATGACTAAACATTTTTAGCAAAAAATAAATAAAAATAATAGCAATAAATAACGAAAGATACTGTAAGTATAAAGTTAATTAAGTTATTTTTTTAATGTTTCATTTAAAAACTGTTATGCAGTGAAAAAAAGATCTTATCATTCATTACTTATTCCAGCTTCTATACCAATGTTCTCAATTTTAGAGACACCGAGCATCTGACGGCCATGTTGAAATTTTGATAAAAACGACATTTTTATCTCTAACTAAAAGCAAAAACTTTTTACACAGTGCGAAAGATCTCTCAAAAGTTAACCTTTTCCAAACTTGCAGCTACTTTCAACTCTAAATATCTAGAGAGATATCACGCCTTAAAAAAGTAAGCACTGTAGCGAAACAAACGATCCCTTCCTTGATTCTTTGTGAAAAAAATCATGGAACATAATCTCTCGTAGCTCAATGAGAGAAAAACCGCAACAGATTGTTTGGTGGCGACATCTATCAATTATATTGTTAATTAAATCATTAAAAATGTCCGTCGCGAAGCGGCGAGGGTGCTCTAGGTTGCAGATTTTGGCCGCGAAACGGTCATCGAAGGCCAAAACTGGTCGCCTAATACGGTTAGTAGCCTAATATAACTCTTTTTTCTCTTCTGTGACGTAATCGAAAGTGCCGCTGTATGTGGAATCTTCTGCAAACACATTCTTCGAGAAGCTTTTTTTTAACTTCGGCGACAGCTATGAATACGAGGCAGATAGAGACCGCAGTCAGTTTTCTCACCCAGCATTCGTTGAGCAGAGCGTGTTCGCTGTATTATGCTGTGCTATAGAAGCGGTACTTTCACTTGCGTTTTTGAAGCTTTGTTTTTAGTGTTGTGTGTAAATTCTACATTGCTGAGTCTTGAGGGATTGTGTACGCTATCCCTTGCACAGTTCCACTTCTGTACTAAGCGGACTGCTATAAGCCCGCTATATTAGTTGTTTGTGCTTTGTGACTTTTGTTCAGCTAATCAGGGCGTAGCCAAGGGGGGGTTAGGGGGTCAAACCCCCCCCCCATGAGAAATTTTTTGCCATACAAAATGTATATTCTTCACTACATTATCACACACGTGTTTGCATATATGCGAGTTGCAGTAGTCGTAACCTCCCCATGAAAAATTTCTGGCTACGCCCCTGCAGCTGATTGTTCGAAGGTGTTCTGGAAGCATTAAAGTTCGTGTTCCATCCTGACAACTGGACTCTTTACAAGAACTTTCTACCCCTACTGGACTTTAGAACGACGAACCCAGAAAACAAGCATAGAGAAAACAAGCAAGAGTAGTTGCCAGAAAACAAGCAAGAGTAGTTGCCAGAAAACAAGCAAGAGTATTCTGGCAACAATTCGGAACGAACGCAACTTCGTAACAACTTACAGCTCCCAGGAGAGGAAATCAGATTCGATAAACTTATTCTTTCTTCCCGGAATAAAAGCCTTCTTCTTCCCGACTGCAAACAATATTTCTTCAGACATCATCACGAAGTGAAAAAACACTCAAAATACTGGTGTTAAACGATTTTTACTTCTTATGTGTGTTTTTTACAAAGTTTTTTAATTACTTTATCATCACGAAGGTAAATGTATAGGAGGGGACACTTCTCTTAGGAAGTTGGATAACGCTGTTGTTGCAAACAGATGGCGCTACGCACACTGGGTAACTGCGCATCTCCTGCTTCTGCGCATCCAAGTTGTTTATATTTCCATCGAGGCGAAGTACATGGAGATCGTTGAATTAGCGAAACTTAAAAAAAATATGAAATACATAGACTTATGAACGTGATATATAATAATTTCTGGCTTCAGGTGTGTTTTAATTACCTAATTGTCTTAGAATACTATTTCGTAATTAATATAGGCAATAATTTCGAAGCGAAGTAATATTATGTATGTAATGTCGTGTTATTATTTTGCCCAAAAGCTGTATTTTAAGAAATAGTAGTAACTTTAGAATAATGTTGTATGTGTGAATGCAATATTTAAAAAGTGTTTATTTATAATGACGATCACACTCAAACAAGCAGTATTTACATTTATTTCATGCTGTGACAAATTTTAACACAGCTTTAAATTGCCGCTAAAAACTCATGTTAAAATGTTAAATTCATGTTACATTAAGAACTCGCACCATTTTCTAATGTAAATATATACCGCGGCAGACGAAATCTTCTTTTTTGTGAGCCACGATATACACACTCGTTCACAATATAAACTCAATATTTTAATAATCTTAAGATAGAACATTTTTTAAAAATCTTTTTTTATTCATTTGTTACTAAGGCAATCATGTAAGCAAAAGCGAAAGAAATATTTTAAATTTAGTTCTCGCGTTAATAATCTCGTTCACATGCTAGGTCGGAAAATTAAAATCAAGTAAAATTAGTTATCAATCAGCACGAGAAATGCTTTATTCTTTTGCCGCTAGGATCGCTGCACGTCACTAGATTTCCAATGTTTACATAATTGAAACTTATTTGGGGTACCAAAAGTTTAACATTACAGCTATGGAGAGTGTCCACTCCTATAGTATATCTCCGTGGACATCATGCATTTATCTACATTTGTTTTGGGACTTGGCTTTTTTTTTTAAAGAAAAAGATAACATATTGTTTGCGAAATCTGTGTCCTATCTCAGACGCGATTGAAAAGTTGAGGTGGAGGAATGAAGAAAAAAGAAAATCGTCTGCGTGTCTGAAAACACCCGGAAATGAAAAGTTCTTAAGAGCTGTGTATCCTGCGCACTGAACTGTGTTGTCTCCGAGTATTTTCTTCAGCTGCGCGTGGGATGGAATTCCAGAGAGCTGATTTTTTTTGGAGGCATCTCTTGCTATTATAGAGACTCGTATCACGTGCAGGGCCTTATTATTGCATGGACAAATCGGTACTTTGCCCAGGGCCCCCGGCTCGAAAGAGCCCCCCACCCCCCAATTTCAAATGTTGTTCTGAAATATTCTTTTTTTATATCAAAATTTTATGAAAAATAAAACAAATTTCATGAATTCATCAATGCCCGGGGGGCCGCTGTTGGTCATAATCGGTTTGTTTTCTTTTTCCCGTCAAAAATTCTCAACTTTTGAATAAATTACGAGACAGACTCTGAAAAGAAATTTCAGAATGTCCCTTCACAAGCAGTGCTGCGCATTCTTATAAATAGTTAATTATGATAAGTATGAAACCTTCAGCAAATTTTTAAACCTATCATATTCCCAATTATGGTATAACCTTTTGTGTTAATCCTATGATGGTATTTTACGTTTAAGAATTTTTTGTTTTTAGATAGGCTGTGTAATTTTATCACTCGTGAAAATGCACAACGAGGCTTTTGTAGAAACAGTCTGACTTTTTTCCTCTTTATCTCCGGCGTAATTCATTTTCAGTACTGTCCAAAAGTCTTAGAACGGGCGTTTTTTAACTTCAAACGCTAAAAAAATCGCGTGATTTAGAAGCATGTTCTAGAATAAATTAATTAAGGCAGGAACTTGCTACTTTTCAGGATGTCTTTTCACAAGCTGTATCACACACAGACATTCGTATATATTGTCACAATGTCATTAGTATCTAGGTAAAGTCGGCTGTCGATCTGAACGGTCATAAGTTTTTTGTGGTTTTCTCCAGATGTAACATGAATACGCATGAGATCAGAGGCCTTACTCACCGCAATGGCATTCGGGTATTTGCCCTAGGCCCTCCTATTTGCCTAGGCCCACCATGGTCCCGAAAATTCTTCGTTTTAAAAAAAAAATCGCTTCTTTTAAAAAATTCGCTAAAAAAAATTCACGTAAACAACGAAAAGTATCCACCATGGTTCATTGCGTAAAACGCTGTATGTGATGGCGTGGTATGAGTCCAGGGTTCTGGCCTAATAGTCTGGAGTTTTGGGTGGTTTTCTACAGATCCAATGTGCATACGCTTCAGAACTGAACCCTTTAAAATGTCTTCCTTCCAAGGCATTCCTCCCCCCAATTTGACAGATCGCGTAGCTCTCTGTAACACAACAACAAAGGGTGAAACGTATTTAAGGAGCATTCATCTACTTCAAGCAAAACGAAATTGATATGCGTCGTTCAGGACTCTAAACTGATACTTTCCGTCGAACGTAGTGCATGTGGGTTTTATAGCTCTTTTGCAGGAGCACTCAAAAGAATTTTAATGCATCTCGGTCAAGGGATGTTGAGGGATATTCAAGCGCAATTCACTCAGTACGTAAACGATCAGTACCCGCTTCCCCTTCATTTAACCCTTTGAGGAGCAACCCTTTCCCAATGCTGAAAAAAGGGCAGCCGTTGCCATCAGGTACAGCCAGCTGTCGTCAAAAAAAAGGGTCTGTCGATCTGTGGCACGCGATGAACGTTTCGATCGTCCGCCATCTTGCTGGTAGTTAAGTCGAGCGATGGCAACGGCTGCCCTTTTTTCAGCATTGAGCCATCAATCCAGCCGTTCTCGCATTCTTCCATTTTTCAGCAGATGCCAGTGCTGTTAAAAAGAATCGTGACCATTTTTTTTACGGGAAATGACGTGCTAAAAAGTAAAGGATTCTCGTGTCACTATGTCACCCGCAACTATTTTTACAGAAATCCAATCTATTCTTCGTGACTGGCAACCGTCAAAACGTTAGAGTTGGGTGTTCCCAGAGCGGGAACACTGCGCGTTAAAGGGTCAAAGGATGCAATTGACATTTAAAGTAAGGCGACCCTATTTCTAGACAGTATTTTGGGGACAAATCAAGCATTGTCCTCGAATGCAAGGAAAACTTAGGGACACTAGAAAATATTTTTGGGGACTTATTCGAGGACACAACCTATTACCATGTATACATACCAGTGTACCCATACTTTAAATCTTGACTGACTTTAATACTTAAAAATGAACTCTAATAGCTCTTTATATCAATTATCTTATTTCTAATAAATTAATGGAAGTATTTCATTCTTTTATAAATATTTATTTAAACCAGAAATATGAAAGGAACATCCTTTTGAAATATTTCAATTTATTCAAAATTTAACTCTTGGCATACTATTTGTATCTTTTAGAAGTCATTGCGTTTTAAATTGGCTCATTTTGTGATCATTTTGCATGAAAATTTTTACACTCTCCAAAAAAAGATATTCGAGTGCAAGAAAAATTTCGAACGTCAATTTCATATTTAAAGCATGATTCTTCATGAAAAGTGATTAATCATTAAAAAAAAAAAAAACTGAAATGGGAAATTTGGCTCGTAGTCGTATACTTTATTGAATGTCTGTACACGCCACACCCACAATGAAACAAACGTTTTCAGATTTCGAATTTCATTATTTCTATGAGTAGAAGGCGCTTTTAGTCCTTTTATTTTTCTTATTTCTTCAGTTTTTTTTCTGAAAGAAATAAACTAAACGGAAACTTTCAGGGGGAAAAAAGTACAAATCTTTAACCCATTTATGCCTAGCGTCCCTTTTTTGGGACGGCATTTTTGCTATGAGTCGCAAACGTTATTTATTTTTCCTAGCCTTTATTCATGAGTATTGAGCCTCAACTCCGCACAATATTTTAACATGACCCAATAAGATGTTGATTTTTCGATTTTTATGCAAAATGATTTTAAAATAAATCATTCCTTGTTCAAGAAGTTGACATCAGAAATTTATCTATTATTTCTGTTATCAGTAAAAATCGAAGAAAGTCGCAAAAATATCCAGGCACAAATGGGTTAAATTTGGGGACTTTTCGCGTCCCCAAGAAGTCAAGGTATTTTGGGGGAAAAAGTTAAAAAAATATCTATATTTGGGGCTGTCCTCGAATTTCGAGGACGTATGGTCACCTTAATTTAAGGCTTTTTTGCAGTGTCTATCTCAAAATTACGTTATTAGTTATATACGGCTTTTTTTTTTTTTTTTTACAGCAAAATTACATTACTAGGGATACATACATACACGGCTGCTTTCAGGCGATAATCTCACGAAATCTCACGAAGTTTGACGACGATACATTTCGCCAAATCTAGTGCAACGAACAACTTGTGTTGGAAAGCATTGTATAATCGATGCGTTAGACATGATTTAGCCATCTTTTTTTTTTTTAATTTATTTTAATTTAAATTTCACTTTAACCATAGCGACTTTTGGACCTTTCTTGTTCTGTTTCCCACAGTGAGAATTACGTGATTTTTGCCAAAAAGCTATTGACAAACATTCGTCTGATGCTAGGTAAAGATTCTATAATGCGTAACTGATTACCCCGATTAACCCTTTGAGGCGCAACCCTTTCCCAATGATGAAAAAGGGCAGCCGTTGCCATCGCTCGACTTAACGACCAGCAAGAGGGCACGCGATTCGAAACGTTTGTCGCGTGCCACAGATCGAGAGACCCTTTTTTTTTACGACAGCTGGCTGTGCCGCACAGCCAGCTGTCGTCAAAAAAGGGTCTCTCGATCTGTGGCACGCTACGAACGTTTCGATCGTCCGCCCTCTTGCTGGTCGTTAAGTCGAGCGATGGCAACGGCTGCCCTTCTTTCAGCATGGGGTCATCTATCCAGCTGTTCTCGCATTCTTCCATTTTTCAGCAGATGTCAGTGCTATTAAAAATAATCGTGACCATTTTTTTTACGGGAAAGGACGTGCTAAAAAGCAAAG
The DNA here is from genome assembly GCA_038373885.1 of Cheiracanthium punctorium. Classification (NCBI taxonomy): domain Eukaryota; kingdom Metazoa; phylum Arthropoda; class Arachnida; order Araneae; family Cheiracanthiidae; genus Cheiracanthium; species Cheiracanthium punctorium. The sequence goes on along the minus strand of JAWZYV010020335.1, from coordinate 6,267 downwards.
GATTCTCGTGGAGCTGCGTCACCCGCCACTATTTTTATAGAAATCCAATCTATTCTTCGTGACTGGCAACAGTCAAAACGTCGGAGTTGGGTGTTCCCAGAGCGGGAACGCTGCGCGTTAAAGGGTTAAAACGATTTGATTTTCTTTTTTGTCAATGTCACACGCCTTCGGGATTTCTCTCTCAGTCAGTGTAGGAACTAAAGTGTGGTTTCGTGTACTTATATTCGCTTTCAGAGATAACCCCCCCAACAGAAACCCAGATGTCCGCTTTCCCATCGAAACTCTCCACCAACACCTGGCCTTATAATCTGGATTGAGACCTGATAGGATAAATTGGAGGTATATAAGCATTCATATTTTTTTTAATCGAACTGTTTTGTTTTCTCAGAGCGCTTACAACAGGTGAGTTGGTATATACAGTTACCTTATTATTCTTCTTATTATTATCATTACTACCAGAACGGTAGTCCGGTATGATCAAAGACAAATAAAATATATAACGGATCAGTAAAATGCAAAATTTGTTTGTGGGCCGGACCAGTAACTTTTTATATACATACATTTTCTCTTGCAAACTTTTAGCATTTAGGTCCACGATACGTGTCATCTAATTTTGCCAATGCATGTCCTATAATTTGATCTATTTAATAGTTTTATAATAGGTGTTTACATTTTTTAATTCATCTCTTAACCCTTTAACGCGCAGTGTTCCCGCTCTGTGAACACCAAACTCTGACGTTTTGACTGTCGCCAGTCACGAAGAATAGATTGGATTTCTATAAAAATAGTGGCGGGTGACATAGCTCCACGAGAATCCTTTACTTTTTAGCACGTCATTTCCCGTAAAAAGATTATTTTTAACAGCACTCACATCTGCTGAAAAATGGAAGAATGCGAGAACAGCCGGATAGATTGCCCCATGCTGAAAAAAGGGCAGCCGTTACCATCGCTCGACATAACAACCAGCAAGAGGGCGAACGATAGAAACGTTCATCGCGTGCCACAGATCTAGAGACCCTTTTTTGACGACAGCTGGCTGTGCGGCACAGCCAGCTGTCGTCCAGTGCTAACGGTGCCCAATGGCTATTTCCTAAACTGTTAGTCAAATACGGATAGTTCCAGAAGCAAAAATGCTGTAAATTGTACAATCTATTATATCAGAAACAATCGATGTCAGTCGATCCATTTCTATCAAAATTGGGGAATTTAAATTTTTATACGGTCCCCGGTCCTATCAGTTTTATATTCAGTAAACTGTTCTTTATACAATTTCATGCACAATTTAAAAAAAAAAAAAATCATCTTTCTGCGACCGAAATTTACTGAGTTATAAAACAGCAAATATTTTGACTTAAGTCACTTTTCTTCGTTTGAAAATGTCCCGTTACGGTAAACCATTAAGGGGCCCTATAAATATTGAAATTTTTAATGGTAGGTTTTAATTTCATCTCCTGGCATAAGTGTAATGACACTCCTGGCAGAGAAAGAAGCAAAACTCATTATAGAATACTAAACTTTAAGCAGAAGGTTATAGTCAGGCTCTATAAAAATCTATCGGGGGGTCAGACTTACTAAATCGTATAAGTGTAGCATGCAGATGCATTAACACATGCACAGTACACATGCACAGTACACATGCACAGTAAAAGATGCATCGGGTAGCACCGAGTAAGCTACGCAAAGTACAGGAAGAGTTCTCTACACGGGTGCATATTTGTACTGCAGCCAAAGGAAGCTACTTTTGAGCAAATGTTACGCTAACAGAATTTGCAATAGTATTCTAAGTTTCTAAAATGCATATATTTGTATTTTAAAATGTTTCATTTTCTAATTTAATGTTCAATGAAGTGTTTTATTTCCTTGTTTTATTTTTTTATTTTAAGTCGTTTAACACCAGTTCATTTAAAACACTCTTTAAAAAATTCTATTTTCAGTATTAGCTATATTTTTATTTTAATGTATTGGATACACATAATGAAATGTTAGTCTCCTTTATTGTAATCTACATTCATAAAATAGTTAGTGAAATTGCTCATAAATATTACAAGGCTCAAAACCATGTTCATTAATTTTTCTCAAATTCATTTTGTATACAACCCCTATTTCGCTGCTCGTAGGGTGCTGTAACTTTAAGCAGCTGTATCTCGGTGAATTTTGATCGTAGAAGGAAGAAATTTCTTTTAATTATGCATGAAGTTGCATAAGAAAAATTTTCTAAATATAACTGGTAGGGCAGGGAGGGGGCCGTCTAAAAATTTAAATTTCGTCCTTTTTATAGGAATTGATTTATTGACTTTGATTGTTTCTGGCATTATAGATTAAGCAATTTAAAGCATTTTTGCATTTGGAACTATGCGTCTCTGACTAAGGGTTTAGGAAGTAGCCATTGGTCACCGTTATCGCTGGACACCCTGTAGGTTGCCCATATAATTTCTTTTGTTTTGCAATTTCTTTTAACCCTTTGAGGAGCAACCCTTTCCCAATGCTGAAAAAAGGGCAGCCGTTGCCATCGCTCGACTTAACGACCAGCAATAGGGCGGACGACCGAAACGTTCATCGCGGGCCACAGATCTAGAGACCCTTTTTTGACGACAGCTGGCTGTGCGGCACGCGACGAACGTTTCGACCGTCCGCCATCTTGCTGGTAGTTAAGTCGAGCGATGGCATCGGCTGCCCTTTTTTCAGCATTGGGCAATCTATCCAGCTGTTCTCGCATTCTTCCATTTTTCAGCAGATGTCAGTGCTGTTAAAAATAATCGTGACCATTTTTTGACGGGAAAAGACGTGCTAAAAAGTAAAAGATTCTCGTGGAGCTATGTCACCCGCAACTATTTTTATAGAAATCAAATCTATTCTTCGTGACTGGCAACAGTCAAAACGTCAGAGTTTGGTGTTCCTAGAGCGGGAACACTGCGCGTTTAAGGGTTAAAATCATGTACACAGACCTGTGATGAATGTTACGGAACAGGGAAGTCACGGAGTCACTGGTCGTTGCTACTACTACTGAATCAAGTCATGTAAAAAAAAACTACACAGGTCGTAATTTTTTTTTTCTAAACAGTCAAATACTTTTTTTTTTTTTTTTTTTTTTTAAATCTATCCTTTTCTTAACCTTGTGCGAAGTGAAAGTAGGCATTGTGATGGTGAAAAATTTCGGGTGTTCTGATTCTGACCATTTCCTAGGTTAACTTTGAAGAGTTCTTTGAGAGACGCCTCTATTACGCATTTACATATCTACGTATGTACGCATGCGCGGACGATCCATTTTGCACAACCGTGAGTCCGTTTCCAGTAAGCTTTCAGAGTGACGTCTGTAAGTGCCGAGCACAACTCTAAATGCCGTTCATGGCACGTGCCCTATACCTGCCCTAACCTAGATACTCCACTGGTAAAGGAGACTGTGTCGCTTGCTTTCTTCATGGAGGTGGGGGGGAGGGGATTCGACTATTAACTAAAAATAACTACAGCAAGTTGCGTTATTTCCAAATATACAGGAAATCACCAGTAATCATTTTCCTAAACCATCCAATTTCCGTCAGAAATTTACATTGGATGCGAGTTCACTCGATGTATAAATGCATTTCCGAGCAAAACATGAAATATCGTTCTCTTATATGCCTCCAAGGATCCTATTATTCATAGCAAAATGTTGATGCAATAATGTTTAAACAAAAAGAGTTCCTGACCAATGCAGAGTATACCTACACATATTACTGAAAACCATGGGCGCCCATAAGGGGGGAGGGGCAAGGTAGGGCACTTGCTTCCCCCTAGAGTTTTAGGTTAATGTCTCATGATGTATACAAATGGCAAAACCAGAACTAAATTTCTGAAAAGTTTGAAATTTGCCCCTCTCTAGAAAATTTTTTTGGAGTTTGCCCCCCCCCCCTAGAAAAATTCCTATGGGCGGCCCATGCTTGAAAACACCGCGCCTGTCGAAGGGAAAAAATACCGTGTTTTATCAAACGAGTTTTATTTTGCATGCACAGTTATTTACTTTAGGTAATTTACAAAACGACACTTTTAATGCTAATTTATTAATTTACCTGCACTGATTCCAATTTCGAGGTTTTGGGCAACTGTCATTATAACTTACTTACATCATTTTTTTTTTTTTTTTTTACAGGAACGATGAAGCTCTTGTTTATTCGCCTGTTTTGCTGGGATTTGCAGCTGCAGACCTCCTGCAGCGTAAGTATATCAAAAAATATAATGCTCGCATCCTTTTTGGGTCACTTCAACCCTTTGAGGCGCAACCGCCTTTCCAATGCTGAAAAAAGGGCAGCCGTTGCCATCGCTCGACTTAACGACCAGCAAGATGGCGGACGATCGGAACGCTCATCGCGGGCCACAGATCTAGCGAACCTTGTTTTGACGACAGCTGGCTATGCCGCACAGCCAGCTGTCGTCAAAAAAGGGTCTCTAGATCTGTGGCACGTCGATGAACGTTTCGATCGTCCGCCATCTTGCTGGTAGTTAAATCGAGCGATGGCAACGGCTGCCCTTTTTTCAGCATTGGGAAAGGGTTGCGCCTCAAAGGGTTAAGCGAGCGGACTATTCGTTCCGCAGCAGCAACGTGTCGAAATTAGAAGGCGAAGGAAAATATTTCATAACCGATGTGCAAGGCATGATTTAGTCATTGTTGTCTTCGACAGATGCTGCCCCAGCCATTGACCAGTCCGTCCTGGCCTTTCTGGAAGGAGCCGTCGAAGCAGGATCTCTCTCCGAAGCTCTGGGCATCGATGACCCCGAAATACAACAGTAAGTTTGCCAAAACACTTTCGTATTTTAAATACCCACCGAAGTGATAAATATCAAAAACGTATCATAATCCATGCGTCGGCCCTATTTTTCTTCCTTATTCCAAATTGGAATATGCATCCTAATCCATGAGTGTGCTGTGTTCGCCTTTCTTTATTATATAAAACGCTTTTTCCGAACTGAAATGCATATTAAAATCGCCTATTTAAAATGTTTTACGATATTCGCCATGGGGTATTCTAACTAAACTTCACTTTCATAAATACTGTTTGGAATGGGCATCCTAATCCATGAGCGTGCCGTGTTTGTCTCTCTTGCTCCATAAAGCACTTCTTCAGAATTGAAATCTATATTAAAATCGCCTACTAAAACTGTTTTAAAATCTTCGCCAGTCATATTCTAACTATACTTCTCCTTTGTAATAAACTAATGCGTTTGGCAGTTTCTTGCCCAATATGGATAATATCGCCAATCAGTTTATGGGAATTATTTTTTGGAGCCAAACTTGGCGATCAATCATCGGAAACAGCAAACTTCAGCGAAATTTAACATTTTATTCTCGCTCTCTCTGCCAACACTATTGGCAAATGCAACGAAATAGTGTCCACGCAAATCGGTTCACAAAAATATGTCCATGGAAATGTCCACAAATTAGGTTAACAGAAAATAAAATAGCACTTTTAGTGCTACAAGTCTCTGATTTTTTTTAACACTCGGTGCTATTTCTTTCAAGCAGGGGATTTTTGTCGACGTGGCGCGCCGCGGTCACTTTTCCGTTGGATTCATGTTTTCTGCAGAGTGATTGGATATTGCTAACGGAAACATGGACTATCCCTTCAGATGATTTTAATTTTCAAATACCAGGATTCACTTGGGTCGAACGGATAGACAGTGGGGTTCCAAAACACAAAGCCATCTGGAGTTACGATTTTTATTTAATGAAACGCTTTACCCGTGCCTATACACGAGGCAGATCAAGGGTGTTCAAAGGGTCATTGCGTATATTCAAGATAAAGTGAGATTTGCTGTGACATACGCTAGCACTCGAATTTCTTATGAAGATAAATGAGACGCTCAATTCGAAACGTTGCTGAAGGAGGATGATTGTAAGACTCTTTGAGTAGGAGATTTCAACATAGAATGAAATTCCGATCCAGGATCGGTTTTCATAACTGAAATGGATACTTTAGATTTTCCAATACGCACTCATCCAAAACATTTCACCACTGGGGGCCAAACAACAATGGATGCCATTTTCAGCAACACAATGATGCGAACAGGAGTCTATACGAGCACTTACAGTTATCATTTCCCTCTATATGGCAGAATAAATTGAATAGATTTAAAAAAAAAAAAAAAAACAACTAAAAATACGGAAATTCTTCCAGCCGAGTGCGTAAATAAAATCTGGAAGAGTTTTCAGATTTTTTTTTTTTTTTAAATCCTTTTCTGTAGTCCACTTGTGACAGTTGAACTGCAATTTTAAAGTTAAAAGCAACAATATTA
>JAWZYV010020334.1:0-21642 GCA_038373885.1 Cheiracanthium punctorium | reverse complement strand
AAAGAAAAATTACAATTCAATACTGTTGATGAAAGTTTTTTATAGAACATATTGGCTTATTTCGATTCTTTTGTAAACGATTAGGGAATACCACAATAAAAAGAGAGAGAAAAATTCTTTTGTCGAAAAATACCTACTTTCCTTTTCTTTATTCCCTTCGTAATGTATATCTAATAACAAAGAAACATTATTTTCGTTCCGTCCTTCATAAAACTTGGAAAAGTATAATAATGACCGTAGCAGTGAATGGAGCTATAGCCTATTTGGAAGACATTAAAGAGCAAACGGATGAAATTCTATCAACATTATCTTGATCAGGAAAAACGCAATGACGCACACCATGCAGGTCATGTCACTTTAACGACATATAAATTTATCTTAAATATATAGATTATCTTAAATAAATAAATATATGAAATTTTGTTTCTATTTAAAGCATTTAAGATATCAATCTTTTGAAATTTAGAAAATTCTCTAATTATATTTGGAATATAAATGTACAGGATGTCCCAAAAAGGCGGTAACGAGCTTTAATTCTTTGCCTATTAAAGATAAGTGGTCAGTGTAAATTGAAAAAAAAAATGTTCAAAATAATGTTGGGAATAAAATTCCGTTAAGAAACAATTTCTCTCGTTAATTTTCAAATAGTTACGTTTTTGAAATTTGATACGACCCCCGTATAAAACAATTCCCAATTAGTAAAATGTGCCCCAAAGACTAATAAGGTGACATACAAAATTTGAGAATTATACCTTAAAATGTGTCAGAGATATGAATATAGATATAATGCTAACTTAAACCTCTTTTCAATAGATCTGGAAGGGAAAAAATCACGTCAAATGATCGCATTTCAGGGTTCCTACAGGAATTACGAAAGGAAATCTATTTTATCCGTTCTCGCAATAAACGTTTATATTCAAAATCATGTTTAGACCCCGATCACGTTTCTTTAAAGATATCTCTGCGACATTGAATGATGAAAAGTTCAAATTTGGTACTTCACCTCATTAGTTTATGGGTGCACATTTGACTAATTGAGAATGATTTTGTACGAGGGTCGTATACAAATTTAAAAAAGTAAAATTAAGGAGATGCTTTTTTTCTTACCGGATTCTTAATTCTGACCTTATTTTGAACATTTTTTCACTCTACACTGCCCACTTATCTCTAATAGATAAAGAATTGAAGAACACTACCACATTTTTTGGGACACTCTGTATATCACAAGAATTTTGATCTAGGTAGAATTTGAAACTTTGCTTCAAAAACTTCAAAAATTTTTGAAATATTCTATTCGGACTTCTTATTTCGGAACATTATTTAAAACTCACTGAGTAAGTATAACTGACGTATATGCTCAAAGTTCCTTAAAACTAAAATGCAGTTCTTTTAAAAAATGAGAACTTTCCCACATCATTAATCATTAACCCATTTTTTCCACCAAACTGATGATAAATTTCAAAAGCAGGAATTTTAGGAGTCATTTCAGGACTCAATCAATCTTAAATGTCAATTTCTCTTTGTGATTTCAATGAAGTTCAAAGTCTTAATATTCAATCATAATTTTACATAGAATCAAACTATTTTTACATGTCCTTATATCTTTTTTTTTTCCAAAAAAAGAAATGAGTTTCTTAATTCAATGAAGTTATTAATTTGTACTCACATTATTATGCATTATAAATGCATATTTTATATTTTTAGGAAAAAAGTTATATTGATGAAATTTTTAAAGATGAATTATTATTATTTTTTAATTAGTGTAAGGAAATGGCACTTTCTGAGACAAAAAATAAGAAGTTTAGAACTAAAAACTCACTATGTTTAATTGTATACAATTTTTATAAGATTATTTTTTCTTACAATTTTGTACAGTTAAAAAAATACCAAAACCACTATATTCTTTAAATACAGTAATTGTGCCCCATGTTTCGTTTGATTTTCCAACAGTGACAGCACTGGGAATTTACTTATAAATACTTCGGTTGCCTTGGAACTCGTTTATACTTAATTTATAAAATGTTACAACTTTAATTGTTTAATTTAAAAACTCGGTTAGGAACGGTATAACATATATTTAACTTCTAACAAATAGCGAGTGTGTTAGCTTTTAATATCTGTGGACTACAAGACCGATAAATTAAGTGTTGATCGCAAAAGCCGGAAATAATTACTTTCCAGCGCGAGTTGAAAGCCGCCGTGATGTGTTGTTGTAAAACAATTATCGAGAAAGCTACCAGGATGATTGTTCCTAGTTCAGGTGTTCTGTCTTCGTACGCGTGGATTAAGTGAATTTGCGTAAAGTTAGGAAAACTTAAGCGCAGTTTATCCCAAACAAATAATGTTCCGAAACAATTAAATTATGCAGTTCATCACATTCGTCAATCTCGTCTGTCAAGGATTAAGGTTATATTACTTGAGTCTACGTTTAAGTGAGCCGGCGTTCAGGATACATGTTTTAAATAAACTTCTTAATGCAAAGAAAGTTATGTTGAAAGTGTTTTGATTTTTTATTTAAAAAATGTGTTGTGCTCCAGTCGGTAGACTTTCAGTTTCGCTTCATGAAATCGCTGCATGTTAAGCAGTGCTAATCTTGTTGAGTGCATGCCAGCTTTGGCGGATTTTCAAAAGAACTGGAGGACTTCAGTTATTATCGCAACTGTATTGCATACGGGGTAACCCTTTGCTTCATTATGCATTTTTTTTTCATTTTTATAAATGAGCCCCGTCGACAAAAGAAAAAGAATTTACAGTGCTTTAGCATAATATTTTGCTTTATTATCAATTTCGTTCGCGTCAAATAATATTTTTTTAATATAACTCCTATTAAAAAATTCTGTATCCGTCTGTGCTTAGCAGAGCATCGGCCTCTCTTAAGTGCACTAAAGGTGCACTTAAAATCTTTAGCTTCCATATCCTCCATATCTAAACAGTGTCTCTGGGAGTGGGGGACAAACCAGATTCTGATATCTCATCTGGAATAGGCTAAAAGTTAGCAGACTCCGTTTTTTATCAAGTAATTTTTACCGTCTACCATATTCACAATATTAAACTATACAGTAAACATTCCCTGCTCCTTGTATGTATTTTGTATTGAACTAATGAAGTCGTAACCAATGTTCTGAGCATTAGTAGTACGTGCATACATCCATAAATTAAAACAGTTGCAAGTGTGTTTTTCCTGAGTTTTTCAACATTAATCTATTAATTATAGAACTACCTGACAGTTTAATAGGGGCATCAGATGCAAAGGTAAAGAATGCATAAAATATTTTAAATGTCAATGACTGTTTTTCTGAAAAAAAAGAAAGAAAAATCATCTAATATTAATAATGAAGCTCTATATTCTGCAATGCGATCAGTTTCAGGCAAATTCTAAAGTCTAATATTTAAGTTACCGTTTCCACTATTTGATACTTCTGGCAGTGTTGAGGAAAAAAAAAAGAATTACGATTATTATGTTTTTTTCAACGACAGGCATTTGCAGTTTATAGGCATTGACGCCTAACAATGCCGGAATTACTGGCCTCTTTATTATGGAGACTCCTGGTAGGTGGACCAGCGTTGCCTCCCATGAAGGAACGGACAAAACTGCATTCAAACCCGCGCCGGGAAAGAACCAGGACCGGTGGAGTGATAGAACGGCTCTATAACTACTAAACAGCTCGGGGGCACGATTGAAAAGTAGCAAATAATATTTAGCCACAATTAACCCTTTAACGCGCTGTGTTCCCGCTCTGGGAACACCAAACTCTGACGTTTTGACTGTTGCCAGTCATAGTGACATAGCTGCACAAGAATCCTTTACTTTTTAGCACGTCATTTCCCGTAAAAAAATTGTCACGATTATCTTTAACAGCACTGACGTCTGCTGAAAAATGGAAGAATGCAAGAACAACTGGATAGATTGCCCAATGCTGAAAAAAGGACAGCCGTTGCCATCACTCGACTTAACTACCAGCACGATGGCGGACGATCGAAACGTTCATCGCGTGCCACAGATCTAGAAACCCTTTTTTGACGACAACTGGCTGTGCGCATTGGGAAAATGTTGAGCCTCAAAGGGTTAACGATTGACTATTGGACATTGTTGGTCCCTAATCAGGACTAATAATGTGTTACTCATCATTCATGAGTAAAAATTTTCCGATTGTTAACCGTTGTTACCAAATGTTAATTTTTAGTTTTCGCTCGTTAATTGTAATGGACTTTTTTAAGACTGGTTTAATTACGTTTTAATGTGTAGCCAGTTTATGAAAATCATTTTCTATGGGAACAAATCAATATATATATAGTCTACAAGGTGCTTAAAATGGTAAAAATCTATAAAATAGAATTTTCAAGATAATGAATTTCAAAATAATAGTTGTATGTTCATGTATTAAAAGTATTCGAAAAATTCTCCAAACTTTCAAAAGATAAGATGAATTATGACTGTATTTTTATTTTTTATTTTGAGAAATTACACTTTTTTTCATTTGTAAATTTCAATGTTTTATCTAAGTATATGAAAACATCATTGAATAATATACACTGATATTTCACTTTAGTTGGATTAATGTTTTTCTTTTATGCTTTCGTATAAGAAAGAGTATGTAGCAACTTGTGAAAAAGATCCGATTAAATATAATTCAAAATTCATGCAGGAAAATCGATAGTGTTGTAATTGCATTTTTGTTAATTTTAAAATAATCTAATTTCATAAAAGGAAGCATTTTTACAAATGTTAATCATGAATTACGAGGTACTCAAACTGAGCTAAAAAAATCAGTTTGTGCTATAAGCCTGTTTGGATATTTCTGTTCATATTTGGATAAAATTGGGGTGCTTAACTTCAAATAAAGATTTTCAAGTGAACTAAAATAGCCATACTTTGTAACTATAATGATAACATCCCCCATTCAGATAATAAGAAATTGCAGATCGGTTACTGTACCGTCTATGAAAATTTCATCTCTTTCGAATGGACTTTCTTTTCATTGCAGTTTAACTAAAATAGTCACAAATATTAGCATTGCTTGAAAGTGCGTAGTTGATCACTTTAGTACACACTCACACACATACAAAATATGTTTTGTTGTATCCAACAAAAAGTTCACTGATTCTATTTTAAAACGATTTTATTAGATCAAAAATGTATTTCATTGAATTGACAAAAGGTTTTTTTTTTTTTTTTTCGTCCAACCAATATCCGAGAAAGTTTATTTGATTGAAAGAAGGATCATAAATCTTTTTTTTTTTATTAAAAAAATTGTTTCAGTGCAAAATGATTATATTTAATCAAATAACTGAATGCCTAATTAAGTAAGGTGTTCGTTGATAATTTTCATATAAGTTAATAGGCTTGATAGTATGCACATAAGAAAACATTTTGGAAAATATTTAAAGAAATGCGTAAGCCTACATTTCGTTTAATACATGCAAAAACACAATAATTAGCTTATGAAATCCAGAAAACATTTTCTGTATTCAACAGTGTAGAAAGGTGATCACTTATCAAACGTATGTCTTTTATTTACCGATTGGAATACGTCGATGGCTCCCTAGGAATACAAAACACGAAAGTTTAAATTTACGATGAAAGTGTTAGTTATTATTTTAATAATTTATATTTAAATAGGTAATGTAACGTGTTATTACGCAAGATGAGAAAACCTTGAAGAATACTCTGAGTAAAGAAAAAGAAAGAAACAGCTAACTAAAAATTTTTGTTTAAAATATTAATTAATTAAAGCTTAAATTATTAATTAATTAAAGTACACACAATTACATAATTCATATGAATATAATATGAATTTCTTAAAGTATCACGTATAAAAATGCACATGTCGTCAGCAGCGTGTTTCAGATAAAAATTTTCACCTTGATCAGCTAGAAAACTCGTGCACTGTTTATAAGTACATTTTTATGCGCGTTATTTCACAAAATTTTAACAATTTATATTGAATATTCTGAGTGTTTTAAAACAAATGCTCGAAAACTTTGAATGTCTACAAGCATCTAGAAGGTCATTTATGTGGTAAATTCCTTAAAAATAACTTCGGCAATAGATTTACGAATTACAGGACCATGCAACGACACTGTTTTCTCTGACAGTGATAATATATATTGCATTTATATTTTATTTGTAACTTTAGTTACATAATAAAAAATATTTCAAAATAAATAAGATTCTAGCTATGCCCATACATGTATATTTGAGCTTTCGTTTTTGAACACAGTATTTGATATACCGACAGATTAATTTATATACCTTAGACTCAAATAAATTGGCCAAAGGACTTTCAATACCTGCTTGATAGATATTTGCAATTTCCACTGATTTCATAGTTCCAAATTAAACGAAAAGCCTAAAATCCTACAGGAGATACAATGTGCTAGATTTCCTCTGACGAAGCGTGGTAACGGATTAATGGCAAATGCCTCAGGGCTTAAGTTAGATAACAGGTATGATAGGCCTTTATAATGTGCTAAGGTCTGCTGCACTTAAAGGATTTTCTATATGTGTCATTTTATGTTATTATTAGATTCTATAAAATACTAACAAAAATAAAGTTTTTTCTGTACAATATGTTACAATATTTATTACTGCAATATGTAAGGATTTTTGTCCAATTTTGACGGTTAAGTAAACTATGGTCTCCGTTGTAATTTGGACCTCAAATATTTAATTTCTATAAAAAAAACGAGATATAATTCAGAGTACATAAGTTTTCATAGAATTCCATGTATCCCGCAGAACAAATTTTAGAATTTTATGATAGGTGTTTCTGCATTATTTGTTTTTATTTACTATGAATCTTTTCGCTTTTGTTCTACGTTTTTGAATATGAACCTTAATATAAACATCCAATAACTAATAATTGGATAGTGATTATTAAAAGTATCGCCTCACAAAATTTGCATTTAACACTTCTTATTAATTTTTTAATTAGTATGTGTATCTTAAAACACATACGTACTTACAAGCAGATCCCTGTAGACCAGCGTTTCTCAACCTTTTTAACGTCGCGCACCCCCCAACAAAGGCTAACTAACGGTGGCGCCCCCCCATAACATTTTTCAGCATACATTCAGTTTTTTTATCTTTAACAATGAACATATAGTCGAATTTTCTACAAAAAAATTTTATCACTAAAGTTTGAATGATCATTTTAAGCGGAAATGGATATATTTTTGAGTAATAATGGGAATGAATAAGATGATTTTTTTAAAAAACATGCATCACTACTTGCTCTTTGGTTTTTCTCGCCCCCCCCCCCAGCAAACGCTCTGCGCCCCCTTGCGGGTCGCGCCCCACAGGTTGAGAAACGCTGCTGTAGACGCTTCCCAGCAAACACACCGTATCGGGTTAGGGATGGGCCGTCATCGGCAGTACCGTTTCGATGTCGGCATTGGCATACTGGCAATTGGGACGGTGTCGGTTCTGTGCTGGCAAAACGGTTTGGCGTAGGCAAATAAAAGTTCATTTCGGGCATGCAACGGTCCGATAGCGGCTAGCCTTTTAGGGTTAACATGTGATTTTGGCGATGTACTGCACCAAACGTCAAAACCGATATCGGTCCAGAAGTGTAATTTCTAAACTGAACGGTATAAAGCCAGCACAAGCAGCATATATATATTGTTAAAATAATTCTTTTTAATTTATGATTTCAATACTTTCTATTTACAATGTTTTGAGCCCGTAGGATTCAAGTGCCTCCTTCACAGGCGAAAAAAAGGAGGGGAGGGGGGGGAATCATTCTATCTGGTTAATTTACCTGAGGTCCTGTCCAGGGTTCTGGTCTACCGCGCATCTGTCAATCTACAGTTTAGATGTTGGTGATTTTCTCCAGATGTATTGTGAATATGCGTTAGATAAGTTAGCCAGTTTTTTATGACTTATTATTGAAGGGGTTTCTAAGCGCCCACCCCCACCCCTCAATTGGGGCAATTTCTGTCTAGTTATTCACATCTCTGAAATAATTATATGACTATGAATTTCATTTTATATAAAGTGATAGAAGTTAAGTACTTCCAATTTAAAAAATAATAATAAAATTAATTAAAAATAAAATACATACAATGCAGAACATTAAACGCTGAATTTTAAAAGTTCACAAAAGTAGCCCACCGTGGCCGAGTGGATAAGACACCGAATATGGTTGAAGTCATTGGCGGATCCAGAGCCCCATCCCCCCCCCCCCCTAGACGAATGAAGTTTACACTATAGAGCATTAACTTGTTTTGTAAATTCAAGTCATTCTATCAGAAAATGTGACAAAAATTGTCTTGTGCCCCCTCCAGAATTTTTTTTTTCTGGATCCGCAGCTGGTTGAAGTGTGAAGGTCCAGGGTTCAGGTCTACCGCGCATCTGTCAACTTACAGTTTGGATGTTGGGTGATTTTCTCCAGATGTAATGTGAATATGGGTTATATAAATTAACCAGATTTTTGAACATAGAATTGAGGACAAATCACCGTTGTATCCCCAATTCTGGAACAAAAATTGGGGATATTTTATAAATTTTATATAAATTCAAAACATTATCTAATATTTATAAAATGAAGGAAATATGGTTGATTTTTATAAAATTATAGACCAAATAATTATTATAATTACTGTTCAACCCCAATTTTATTGCTTATTAATTGTTTTATTTATTGGAACAAACGCTAGAAGCCTTCTTCCGCTCAGGGCACCGACGCCCTAAGGATTAACTCCTGTGTTTTTTCCTTACAAAAAACACAAAACAACAAAACTTTCTGAAATTAAATTAGATTAAAATAGTAGAAAAAATACCTTTTCATTAGTATTTCCATAAAAATAAAAAATATCAGTATAATTTATAGTTAAGGATTTTTTTTTTTTTATAATGCATTAGCTGCTGTTGTTAAAAAAAATAAAATAAAATAAATAAATAAAAGTTTTAATTCACTATACTGAATAATTATAAATTGAAAAAATATTAATAGTTTCATTTTAAAATTATAACTATGAATAATTAATTTAATAGCATTTATTTGAACAACTTGTTTGTCATGTTTCTGTTCAAATAAAATAATAGTAAAAATTACGGCAAAATCATGTTTTGATACAACATTGTAAAATGCTGTTACAAATTAAATAAAATTTAATGCTTTTATCTCCGTAAAAATGAATAAAAGTAACCATTTTTTGCTGATTATAGTAATTTATCTTTCTAAAAATTAATTGATTAATTCATTGCAGATATTGAAGTATGAACTATTTTGCAGTAGAATAACACTAATTTGTTTTGTTTCTTTTTCCACGCGATCTAATTTAAAGTGAATAATTTAAAAGCTAAAATCTCTCGGACTTTCTTTTCCAATTCCCTTGTCCGCGTACACTATAACATGTAGCACACGCGCAGTGGGTGGGGGGCGGGTCGAGTGCATTCCTACGGCTTTCCACCCCTTGTAGGAACCACAGTATTACGCACTAGGAAAAAATGGACCTTTCCCTATTCTAGTTTTCACGGACAATCGAAGAGCGGGAAGTGTTTTTTTTTTTTTTTTTTTTTTTTTTTTTCGTTTCCCTTTTGTATTTGTGACCGTCTCCTGCCCATTCCATTCCAAGGTTGTAACAGAAATCATCTCGCAACGCAAACTTTTCAGTAACGTGGATTCTGAGTTTTCTCAGAGCAATGGAGTTTGCTGCATTTTTCTCTGGATAAATTGCGATTTTTTTTTCCTAGACGAAATGGCACTGACTGTAGCTAGACAAAAATTTTAAAATTGTCTGAATGTGGTTAGTTCTTTTTAGTTTTAAATAGGCTAAGTTCTTACGTCAGTTAGATCGGACTTTGCTATAGTTTTCTCTGGATAAACTGTGATTTTTTTCTAAAGACTAACTGGTATTAACCTCAACTAGACAAAAATTTTATTGTCTAAATGTGGTTAGTGCTTTTTGGTTTTCATTTTGCTAAGTTCTCACGACAGTTAAAAAGGGGTAAGTTGATTTTTAAGTATATATTACGAATTTGTATTTTTTCTTAGCTAGATTTTTTTAATGTTATCTCAGGGACTACTAAAATAAGATGTAGTTCAAAACTGCTAATTATTTCTAAATAATGCGAAAATGAAATTTATAATTCAAATAAGCAACTTGAAAACTATTAATAAACAAGCAGGAGGTATTTTTAATAAATAACTTACATACTACATTGAAAAATGTGTCGATTTACTTAAGTACTTAATTTCATATTACTCAAAACAACAGAAAAAAATAAGTATATTCTGTTATAGAAAGTTCCTTTCTTCTACTAAATGATAATCATAAACTGTAAAAGTTCAGTAATATAAAATATTTACTTAAAGTAAGTATCTTCTAATAATAAACATGGTTTATTAAAACTTATTAGTTTCATATATAGTTTAGCACTAATCAACCTATTAAAAATAATCATTATTATATAAATTACCTTACATCACTGGGGCTCATTTTGCCAAAAATACTTAGTTAAAATCCAAAAAATACTTAGTTTTGCCAAAAGTACTTAGTTATTAAGTATAAACAAAATAATTTGTTTGTATATGAAAATGTTTAATTATTTTGAAGAGAAAAGGTTTTTATGAAATTAACCGTTTATTTGTAGAATCAGCCAATATTTTAATTTCTTTTAACGTATGTTGTTTACATTCTTCTTTAAAATAATATATAAAATCAAAAGGCAACTTTATTTTGTATTATGAAATAACTTAACAAAAAAATAAATTAAAACATTTTTTTAAAAAAAGCATGTTGTATAACTTTATTTTTTTTTCTCTCTCTTTTTTTAGCATTGCGTGAATGTTTATTTATAATCTTTGGTTCTGGAAAATTATAAATTTTCTTGGCTTCTAAAAGATTTTTGGAAAAAAAAAGAACATTGTCTAGTTGAGCCTAATATTTTGTTTAAAAAAATGTCTATGGTCTGACAAACATATAATAACACGTTTAAAAAAAGTAAAACATTGGTTGATGCATAAAAAAATAATACGGTTAATTTTAAAAAGAGCTTTCCTTCTTAAATTCATCAAATATTTTCTTAAAAACAAACTATTTTGCTAATTAGGTATTTTTAATAAATTTAGTCCTAGTGGTGTAAAGTCATTTATATAATAATAATTATTATTACTTTAATTTGTTGATTAATACCCTAGAGAACTAACTACGGAGCTAATTAGGGTATTTTGGAAATAAATAAGGTGCTGGTCGGTTTTCGATATTTTGTCGTTGCCGATACCACACCAAAAACGTAATGGTTTTGGTTCAAAAGTGGCACAAGGCTGGGCCGACGCCGTTATCGTTTTCGCCGACACCGAACCAGAACCACCCCATCCTTTCGGCCCGACAGACGCCCAGGCGGACGCAATTTTGTCGTTTTCGGTACCGCGTGAGCGATATCGCACCGGCACATTCTGCGCCAGCATGCCAGTGTCGGCCCAAAACTTATCCGATAGGACTGTGTTTGCTGGGTTTTGATACATTTTTACCATGGGCATACAGACCCCGACTAACCAGTAACCAGAATAAAGTCTGTCTTCACACATAAGTATGGAATTTCCATTACATCAGTTTCACTTCAAATTAAAAAGTACGAGAAAGAATTGAATCAAAGCGTATTTCTTATAGTTCATGAAGTTTGAAATCTCTAATAAGATCGCTTGGGTAGCAGGAGTTTAAAATTTCAGAGGATATTTTTTTTCCGAAATGATATAAATATTTGAATTCATTTGGCAGTTTTCTTCTGAAAGCATCAGTTGATGCCGATGCACAATTACATCGGCAAAAGTCCCGCTTTCGTAGCATATACTAATAATTACTACTTGAAAAACGAGAAGTGATTTGAAAAGCGTCATTTTGGCACCCGTATATATCGGCAAACCATACAGATCTATATTCACATGTTTGCCAAAATGGTGACCCAGTATCTTGATAGACTTAACCCCCCCCCTCCCCTTTTGCTTTCTACAAGCAAAAAAAAAAAAAAAAAAAAAAAAAAATCGCCGCACGTTGGTGAGTTTCACAGTCATGGGTCTCTAGAAGTTATGCACAAGTTTTAACGCTAAAACAATTAATAGATGAAAACAAAAGTGAGCAAATTAGGGATAAACGCACCAGTTAAGGAATTTGAAGACGCTTAATTATTAAAACTACATTGATTGGCCATCCAAAAAATCTACAATAATAAAAATGAATGTAAATCTTTATGTGTGTGATCGCCAGGCAAATCTACAAGAAGCAGAGTTCTGAAAATTTAAACATATAAGCTTCTGGATTCAATAACGTGCATCGTGAAGTACGTCACGTGATTTTATTTCTATTCAACCTTTGAGACACTGCGCTCATGTGCGTTGCGCAGAAATTACCTGCGACATAGTACTGGATGGATATCCTTATTTGTGCACAAAATAAAAATCAATTTTTCCCGAAAAATTAAGTATCGGAACTTATTATAACTGCACGTATAGTCTCTACTAACGATTAAAAAGTTGTTTAAATCAAAAGAAATTAAGAAGATGATCCGTATTTTAAACATTATTGTTACTAAAGTTACTATAAATCTTTCAAATAGTTTTTTTTTAATAATTGCTTTGCATTTTCGGAGGGACCCCGGGTCAACTTGCCCCAACCCCCTAAATACGCCGCTGGAAACTTCTAACTTCAAATTCCTTCTTCTAAACTATTTGGTTCAAACGGTGATTTTTCGTGGCTAATTCTCGAGTTACACCCACCAAAAGAATCATGTATAATACGCAAGTATTTAACTATAATGAGTAGCAATTACATTACATGGACGTGAGATGGCTTGAAAATATTTAAAATATTAAATATTCTCTGTGGCAAAGCTTAAATCAACCCACTGTGTGGGCGATTACTGTTAACTAACGTCCTTTTCTACTGATTTCTCTGTTGATTTGCTGGAGTAGGCGTTAACTTACTATTGACGTTGACGCCCACTTCACTGCAAAAAAAAGTCTGTCAAATTTACAGAAAAAAACTGTCAGCCAGGACGCCAGTTTATTTCCGTATATTTAACAGAAATGTTCTGTAATTTTTTACAGATTACCCGTTTATTTTACAGAAATCTTCTGTATGTTTTACAGAAGTCTTCCATAATTTTTACAGATTCTCTGTTTATTTTACAGGAAACTTCTGTGTGTTTTACAGAAGTCTTCTGTAATCTTTTACAGATTCTCCGTTTATTTTACAGAAATCTTCTGTATGTTTTACAGAAGTCTTCCGTAATTTTTTACAGATTCTCTGTTTCTTTTACAGAAAACGTCTGTGTGTTTTACAGAAGTCTTCTGTAGTTTTTTACAGATTCTCCGTTTATTTTACAGAAATCTTCTGTATGTTTTACAGAAGTCTTCCGTAATTTTTTACAGATTCTCTGTTTATTTTACATAAATCTTCTGTATGTTTTACAGAAGTCTTCCGTATTTTTTTACAGATTCCCCATCAATCTTACAGAAATCCTCTGTGTGTTTTACAGAAGTCCTCTGTAACTTTTTACAGATTCTTCATCAATTTTACAGAAATATTTTGTGCGTTTTACAGAAGTCTTCGTATTTTTTTTTTTTTAGATACTCCATCCAATTTACAGAAATCTGTAATTTTTCCAGATTCCCCGTGTTTTGTCGGCGGTATATTTCTGTCAATGTAGCAGACTTTAACCATTTTTTTACAGCTTGATTTAAGGAATTTACAGAAAAAAACAGTTTATTTATGAAATATATTTTGTATTTATAACAACTTTCTTTTGTTTTTAATAATTCAATACCTTACTTAAAATTACTTAAAAAATTTACTTACTTACAATTACTTAAAAAATTCAGTAATTTTATCATATACTAGCTTCTTTCGACGACCTTGGCCCTGTTAAGTGGTAAAAAAATTCTGCTACGAAATGTTAATGAAAATAAATTCTTGAGTATGTTTTGAAATCATAGGTGACATTAATTATTTTCAATCAATTCCATCCAAAGGCATCCTTTAAAATGAAGTAACTGTACAAAATAAAATATTAGTGTTCAAAAAAGAAAGATTTATAAGAACGATTGCTATATATCAAGTAAAACAGTAATGAAAGAAGCTGATTTCAAATGAATCAATGCATTTCAAAGCACGAAAATTTATACACAAATCAATGGATCAGGGGTGGGAGTGTAGATGTTCCAAGCATAAAATTTAAAGTTTATTTTTTAATGCTTTCAAAATTATTTCTTGATATTATCAAGTATCCATCAATTTCTATGTTTATGGGGAGGGAAGCGTATCAGTTTGTCATGTCAATTGTCCCTAAATAAATGGTTGGGGTATTTGTAGTAAATGAAGTTAGTGGAAGTATTTACTGTAAGGTTTATTTTTTAGGTGATTGTAGCGTGTCATTGTAGTTAAAATAATATATATGTTTGCTTCTAAACTATTGATTAATGTAGTGATGGCGTCGTTCAAAAAAATATTACATATATAGAGTGAAACCTCTGAAAAATAGCTACGTTTGGTTCCATAAAATAATGACCATTTTATGAGACAAACGTTCTTTGGAGGTTCACAATAATGTTAATTCAATAGTCTCAATTCAATTCTGTAAACTTCTAACAGTGTCTGTTTTAAGAGATGACCAGTCTTCGGAGGTGACCGTTAGTAGAGGTTTTAATTTATATACATATATGCATCTTATTTTTCAGAAATAGTTTTTAGGAGTTTAAAATTACTCTTGCATGATATATCTATGCTTAGATTTTTGTAATATCCATTAATAATCAAAGAAATACGTCAAGAAAAATTGTGAAAAATTAGATTTATTTTAAGAAAAAAAATACAGTATTTAGAAGTATTTACAAAGTACAAACAAAGGAATATTTACAAAGTTTATTGTTTATAATTTTATAGATTTGCTCTCCAGTATTCATGGGTATTTCTTAATATATAGTTAGTGGTCAATTAGCTCATATGCCGACATTTTATTAAGTAAATTGAGAATTTTCATATTAACGGCCTCACGTTTTTTCACATCAGGATTCTTCTTGCATCCTCTGTTAGGATTTATTCCAAGCAAATACCTAGAAACAAAATAATTTACTTCAGTGAATTAAACACATTTAAAAAATCACATTTTACTTTTGACTCATCTATAAACTGAAATTTGTTAGCACAAGCTAGGAGCATAATAATTTTACTTTTCAGCAGCACTTGTTGTAATTCCCCCTCGACAAGCACGTACCCAGGGAAAGGGAGGCTTGAGGAGCTACACCCCCCTCCCCCAAAGTTCAAATATGTATGTTTATATACAGGGGCGGATTTAGGAAAACAGGCTCTGCAGCCCCGCGTCCTCTACAAGAGAGGGGCACCTAGGGGCCCCATTACCACAATCCACCCAGTATTCTAGGGAAGGCTTATATTCTAGGGAAGACCCTTATTCTAGAGAAGGCTTATTTCAGTATTTCAGACACTTCAGTACTAAAATACAAAAAGTTCCAGTGTATTTTAAAAATGATCACTATGCCGCGCCTATGTCGGAGGGTGGGGGGCTCTTTCTTGCACCTTTCATAGGACCCCATGATACCTATGTTTAAGTTATGGTATTTGAATATTTGAGCCTCCCCGAATAAAAATCCTGACCATGGGCCTGCCTTTCCAAATTAAAATGTCAAAATTACCATCTTGTTTTAAAATAGAAGACTGTATGCATCATTGCTATTGAACATTCGAAATAAATTTACATGATAAAATATTTTTACTACATTTAACAATATGCTTAATTTTCGTCAAATCTTTTTGAAAAAATAATGAATAAGAAAAAAGAATCAAATTTTCAACTTTTTAAAAGGGGAAAGCTCAAAATTTTAAGCATTCCTCTCTTTTTAAATGTAAAACTTTTATAAAGAACTGCTTACAGAGCGATCAGATCTGCGCTAATTTTTAATTACTTTCTTACATATTTCAACTTCGAAAAGTATTGAATAAAAAATTCCTATTTATGTTTAGTGTTCCTGATTCAGGATATTGGCCACTGACTACACTTATGATTCGAGATTTTGAAATTTAAAACGTTGATGATCAGACTGTATAATAAGCAAAATATTAAAAAAATACTTTTATAACTAGGCACTGATATGAAATGGTTTTAAAATTTATGCATTAAAATAAATAAACAATTTATCTTGCACAAAGCCTCACCATGGCACAGTGGTTATATCACTGAAAATGGTAGACGGCCGAAGTGTGAAGGTCCCGGGTTCGGGTTCCATCGCACATCCGTCGACCTAACCGTTCGGTGTTTTTCGTGGTTTTCTCCGAAACTTAGGATAAATACGGGTTAGGACCCCTTACAAAGACCCCACAGAGGGTAACTCCCTTGTTTTGTCATTCGGACGAGGATTTACAAGTGGACTTCGAGCCAAGCACACAAATCCGATATACATGTTCACAATAGCTGCAGCTAGTCACTATAGCGCAAGCGGGTTGCACAGATGTGTGCTTCGAATGCATATACACAAGCTCATATACGCAATATGTATTCAGTTATCACGAGCAGGCACGTATTCAGGGAACATTTTGGGAGAGGGGGGGGGAGTCCAAACCGTAAAAAAGGCAGAATTTTTCACAAAAAGACTATCATTATAGTGACAAAAATCAAAATTTCAGGGAGGGGGGGGGGTGTCCGAACTCCCAGGACCCCCCCCTCTCCCCTCACCTCGTTAAATACGTCATATGAGTTTGCAGATAGTTTTGGATTATGTGCGCAGATAGCTTTTTCTTTTATCTGACTATGGTTGTTAGTAAACTGAAATTGTATTTATTTAAAAGAAAGAAACGGGGTTTGAGGGGGTGGAACCCCCCTCACAGAGTAAATGTTAACTTAAAATATAGTGAATAAGAATTATAAAAAAATCTATACATCCCTGTTTCAGAATTTAAAAAATGAATACATAATATTTAAATAAAATATTAATGCCATTGAAAATTTCGCAAAGTTATGACGACTGCCAATAATGACCAATACTAAAGCTGGTCCGATCACCAGAAGCCAAAACTACCATGTTTACTCACGTAATAGTCGCACTTTTTTGCCAATTTTTCATGTTGAAAGTCCAGGTGTGACTATTATGCGGGTAAAATCTACTATATAATATTGTAACTCTAAAGAGCTATTTTTTCTGCTTCAAAACGGGGGTGCGACTATTACGCGAGTAAACACGGTATTCTGCATCAAATGACTATAACCATTTTAAAGAGTTTAAAATCTCCCTGATTTAGAAGAGATTTTTTGCAGAATTCCCTGACTTTTCCAGACATAAAATTTCCCAAATCCCTGAATTCCAATTCGCCCCTGAATATACAAAAAACTAGAAAATTCCCAATGTAAAATTACTTCAAATCAAAATCTAGCTGTTTATCTCATACAAATAAAAAAATATTTTTAAAACTGAAGAAAACGATTATTGTTTTAGATAATGACATAATTTGTAGAAAAAAGAAAATCACAATGTTATGAAGCTAGAAATCTTTCTTTGATAAGATATACTACTCGACATACTTGCTGCACTGCGTGTAGCATGTCACCTTCTTGATGTTGCTATTTTAATTACCAGTTGTGTATTAATAAAATAAAAAATACAGTTATAT
The DNA here is from genome assembly GCA_038373885.1 of Cheiracanthium punctorium. Classification (NCBI taxonomy): domain Eukaryota; kingdom Metazoa; phylum Arthropoda; class Arachnida; order Araneae; family Cheiracanthiidae; genus Cheiracanthium; species Cheiracanthium punctorium. The sequence goes on along the minus strand of JAWZYV010020334.1, from coordinate 4,023 downwards.
GCTATCTTATAAATAAAAATGAAAGTCTGTTTGTTTGTTTGTTTGTTTGTGGATTTGATTCGTATACAAATCCACAAAAATGGACCTATCGGCCTGAAATTTAGCACAGATATGTAAAATAATATAGAATAAATCATAATCCACTTTAAAACTTTGAAAGTCCACCCGTTCCCGGAATTTAAGAGATTTTTTATGCTCTTCACGCAAAAATCTTTCCGTAATTGTAACCCCTGTAGTGAAAAAAGTGTGAAATAAGGATCGTGGTTGCCATGTGTGGCGATTTTGCCGAATAAAATGTCGTTCGTATGCAAATCCACAAAAATGGACCTATCGGCCTGAAATTTAGCACAGATATATAAAATAATATAGAATAAATCGTAGTCCACTTTAAAACTTTGAAAGTCCACCCGTTCCCGGAATTTAAGAGATTTTTAATGCTCTTCACGCAAAAAGCTTTCCGTAATTGTAACCCCTGTAGTGAAATTTTAAAAAAAAATCAGCTGTATTAAGGGATTCCAATTTTCAAATAAATGCGTGCTACTCTTTGGCGGTCGAACCATTTCCCATATTGATTACTGCTAAGTCAATGCTTCGAATGATTCCCTGAAAAAACTCTTGCAAAATGGCGTATATTGGCACTTTGGCGAGGCTTAGATTTGAAACTGGATTTTATTTGAGACTGGTATATATAATAACACTGGTTATAGATAAAAATGAATGCTGGTATGTGTTTATGAGGTTGAAAAACTCCGGCACCGTTGAGCACCGTTGCACAATGAAATTTGGTTCACCTAAGTCTTTTATGATGGAGAAGTTTTTTATGCTATCCGTTTTCCTTAACTTGCCACTTGGTGCCGCAGCACAACGTTGAATTCTATTCCGTTTAGCCGTTTGCTATGCGAATATCGTCCAACCGATTTCGATGAAATTTGGTACACGCGAATATTAGAACACGGAGAATATTTTTCACTATCCATTTTGCTGTAACTTGCCGCTAAATGGCGCTGCAAAGCATCAACTTCTATACCGTTCGACCGATCGGCATAAAATTTTTTATACTTACACATTTGAGCACGAAGAATATATTCTAACTGCGTTCCTTCTGATGTTACTCACCACTAGATGACACTGCAATGCATTATTATTTTAACTCGCCACTAGATGACGCTGCAGCAGGCCAAATTCTTGACCATTCAAACGGTCGCTATGAAAATCAGTATACATAGCTATTTGAACAATGAGAATATTTTGGCGTTATCCATTTTGCTATAAGTCGCCACTTGACGGCGCTGTAGCAAATCATTACTTTAATTAACTACTAGATGGCCCTGCAGTGTATCACTTCTTGACTGTACAAAGGATCGTTATGAAAATTGGTATACATAGATAGTTGAACACGGTCGCTATGAAAATCAGTATACATAGCTATTTGAACAATGAGAATATTTTGGCGTTATCCATTTTGCTATAACTCGCCACTTGACGGCGCTTAGCAAATCATTACTTTATTGAACCACTAGATGGCCCTGCAGTGTATCACTTCTTGACTGTGCAAATAATCGCTATGAAAACAGGTATACATAGATATTTGAACACGGGGAAGAGTTTGGCGCTATCCATTTTCCTATAACTTGCCACTAGATGTCGCGTCAACACATGAACTTCAGGACTGTCCAGCCGATAGTCATGAAAATTCGTATACATCGATATCTGAATGAGAAAAATATTTTCGCCGTATCCCTTTTGCTAAAACTCGCCACTAGATTGCGCTACGCCGCATGGCCTTCTGCACCGTACAAACGATTGCCTTGCAATTCGGTATGCATGATTATTGGACACAATATAACGCGATATCCACTTTGCTATATCTGTTTATTACAATGAATAGTAATCACCACAAATCGTAATATCAAAAAGTCCATTCATTCCCGTGCGAAGAACGGGTAATTCAGCTAGTATACATATAAATTTCACACTTTTTAAAATATTGCTATGTGGTTTGATTTATTTATATGCTTACAAAATTGTAGTTAAAAGTGTTTAATTAACTTTGAAAAAAAAGTGTATAACTGTGCTTCTTCGATTCATTTTTACTAGGATTAAGAAATAATAATATGCAATATGCAAAAAGAATTGCTAAGTGTGTACAAATTTAAAACAACATAACAAATATTACAAGGAAATTATAAATTATTTGTAGATACAATTCTTCTGTTCTTTTATACGTTAAAAGGTGAAATATATCATTTCTTTAATTTGGTTTACCTCAAACTTGATTGAGATATATCCATTGATTTAAATTATTGACTGCACTTACGCGTTAGGAAACTTTAAGATTCTCCTAGAAAATCAGAATTCTTATTGTAAGTATAGAAGATAGAAATTTGTAAGTCTGGGAAGTGTGTATATTATATTTGATGTGAAATTCCCCAGAGCACACATGCAGGTGCGTAGCCAGGGGGGATATCGGGATATATTCCCTCCCCCCCCCCTAAATTTTTGGATTAGTGATGAAATTCCGTCTACTTATACACATATCAGTTCATATCACCCCCCCCCCCGAAACATTTTCCTGGCTACGCTCCTGCACACATGCACACTAAAAACATCATAAATTGTTCGGTGTTAGACGACTATTCAAGTACAAACACTGAAAATAAACATTATATTTATCACAGTGCCACGATGTTTAAGTTCAGCGATATTCTTTCACTTACTGGAGCACTGCAAACAAAATGATTGCGAACAAAAACACTCATTCCAAAATATTTAACATATCGATAACTATATAAGAAATGCTAACTACAGTTCAAGAACCAATTAGCAAGTGCAATGAATATAAACAAACACTATAATAAGGAAATAACTTGTGAGAAACAGATTATGAGTATTACTTAACTTGTTACATGAAATTGCTATTGTTCATTTCCCCCAAAACCAAGAACAATTGCGGTACGTAGTTGTTGTGAGTAAGTATATCGGATTTGTGTGGTTGGCTCGAAACCCGCTTATAAATCCTCGTCAGAAGGACAACACAAACAAGGAAACCTCCCCGAAGCTCACTCACCAATCGTAACGAATTTAATCCAGTCATAAGTACACACTTAAAGAAACCTAATGTGTAAAAATTAGTTGCTGTCTCCACAAATTAAAGCTAAAATTAATTAATAAAAAATGAGTATGAGCCTGTATCACTACTTGGCGCTTTCTATTTTCTTTTATAAATGCTTTTACAAAAAGATGCTTATTTAATAAGCATTTTAAGTAAGCACAGGTCAGGATTCATCTACAGCAATGATTCACTGGATATCCCGCAGAACATCTTGTGGGGAAAAAATCAGGCCGGTAACTGGTTCCGTTTTGGAGAGGGGGGGGGGGAGGAAATTGGCCAAAAATATTTTTTAAACATAAAATCTATGCATGCATAGGAGATTAAGCGTAGCTTTTTAGAAGAAGCTTAGCTTTTTAGCGAAAAAACAATTGAAATAAACAATAGTATTAAAAAAAATAATTTTAAAATATTGTAAGGTAATTTTTTTTGGAGGGGAGGGGTTCACCCTATAGTTCCCTCCCCCACCCCTTTGATTTGACCCTGAAAGAAATATATTATTAAGTTGTTTCATTAACACAATGTCAGAAAACTGCTGCTTTTAATTTTTTTCCGAATTCCCTATTTTGTCGGGATGTTCAATATGTAATGGCTATAACAATCTATTGTTTTTACTTAAAATCGGCATTGTTGTGTAGGAATGTGTCACTGCATTTTGTGGTTGAATCTCACTTTCTACTTGCTTCGATCCTCTATGTTCCAAGGTTCGTCTAGAAGGATTTCTTAATTAAAACCTGACTGATCAGCATAAAAATTTGATCGTCTTTTAACAAAAAATCCTTTATAAAGACATTTACATCATTTACGAACGCCTGCGTTAATTTCTTAATGATTTCCTTTGACCGAGAGTGTTTCAGCAAAACAAATTTTGTAACTTTCCTGCTCACAATCTTGACCAGTACAGATATTTTTAT
>JAWZYV010020333.1:0-20168 GCA_038373885.1 Cheiracanthium punctorium | reverse complement strand
ATGTCCCAGATAATAAAAAATTGAACTCATTTAAGCGTTTTCGAAGTCTTGTCTTTTATGAAATATTTTTCAAAAAGTGAGCTTAAATAACAGTTTTAGTTTACAGTCTGCATTTTCGTCGATTACTTTTTATGATATCGAAATAAATACACACACAATATTAATATGTATAGATATTTAAAAAAATTTTGCTTCTAATCATTTTAAAGAGCTCTTCTCCTTTTTCAGTTTTTTACTGAATCAAAAACATTATCTGATTGTATTTTTTTTGAAAGTCCTTTTTAAATACAAAAAAATTACCGTTAAATGTTTTATACACTGTTTTTATTATTCAGATTTATTTTTTTATACTATAAGAAAATAAATACTAAACAATTACTTATCTTTACATTTTTTACATTGTTTTTTGTGATTCTTGCATCGTAAGATTTATATTCAAACTGATATAGTTTCAATAAGTAATTTTTAGTGAAAAATAATAGAAATCATAAAATGGAAAATTAATAGAAAATAGATTCATAAAATGGTACTTAATAACAAAATGACCATTTTGGCCAATTCAAAAGGTCCGGATTTTTTTGCATCTGAAGAAGACCGGGCTTTTTCTATCGGCCAAAATGACCATTTTGATATATATTGATAAATACCATTTTATGTGTGTTATCATATAAATATTTTACTATTTTACATTCTAACAGTTTCTGTTGAGTTCTTCTTGTTCATTTTCAGTGACTTTTGCTAAAAAATATTATAGTACTAAAACAGAATAGTCAAAATCCAACTTGCAGTTACGCATCTCAAAAAGGAGCTGCTCAAATCGTGATGCTTTGATTTTGTAGAAAATAAATAAATAAAATAAAAAAATAAATAAAAATAAAGAATAAATGTAAAAATAAATATATAAATGTTCTTCATTTTAGTTAACACTGCTCATAAAAGTTTATTTCGCGATCGGGATTCGACCGTACTCTGAAAGTACGTAAAATTTTTGTCGCATGTATGTTTTTTTTTTTTTTTTTTTTTTGAAAGTGGGGGTTATCATTTACAGTGGATTCTATTTGTTATCATGGATTATTATTTACTATGCATCTTAAAGAATTTGTTCTATTCGAAATGAAATAAATTTAGCATTTTTTAGGATTTATTTTAGATGTGTGCTGGATTGTTAAAAAAACAGATTCACGGATTGGGATCTGAAAGTGAATAATTTTTTTATATCCGCATGAAAATGATTCATTTGATTCTTATATCATTGGATACTGATATGAAACGGATCATTTGTTTATTATATCCGTGGGTACGGACACGGATACGGATCTTTCTGTTTGGAAATTATTTTGAAGAAGACATTATCTTGAAACGATAATTTCATGCATACAATGTGTGAAATATTCAGCAGATTCAAATCTACAGAACCTCTTGTTGTACTTACTAAGACAATAGTTTTAAAAAATGTATAATTTTTGAGCATAAATACAACTAACTACGTCAGACACTTGAAAATCTTTTGGAAGCGTTTTCACAAGCTGTTCTAGACATTGTAATAAACGATATATTTTTTTTTCATTTAAGAAACTTTTAGAAAAATTTAATATAAAAATAAGAAGGAGCTTATATACTGTATTAAGAACCATTACAAATTATGAGTAAATACTATTTGTGTATATAAATAAGAGGGGGCTAAGCGCTGTCTAGAAAGATTTTAATTTCCTTTAGGAAAATTAGACTTCCTATTCATTGCATTATTCTGGTATAGTAGTTACAAAAACTATGTGAACACTGCATATCTACATTTTCCCCAATATTTTAATAAAAAACGAGGAAGTACAAAAGTCCCTTCTAGATAGTATTTTTGCTTTCGTCTACGTGCTGGGTTATTGTGTTTTTTTTACTCTTAGCAAATTCATACAACTATTTTAATAAGTTCTTCTTCACTGAATATTATTCCCTCTTTAATCCATGCATATTTTAATTTTTCTAGACATACCTCTTCCGGAATTGGTATTTTGTTTTGCGGCTTCTTATTTTATTCCTTGATAAATTAATGATAGAATTTATGAGTTTTACAGTGTATTTTTTTTTAAAAAAGGTATAACAAGTACTGCAAGCTGCTATTTTACGATCTGTTAACTCTTAAGTGCATGAATTTTAAGAACGATAGCTGGCGATCCCATGACAGCACGCGATAGCCAGAAGCGTAAGCTAAATTTCTTGTATCATTTTTGTGAATAACTAATTAATTTTTTGAAAAGCAAACAATTTGAAAGAAATATGCAAAATTTTTATTATTCGCAACACGAATCTCTCTCTCTCGTTTATCATTAAATCTATATTTTGATTGTGAAACTGACAAAATAAATTTGGCTTGTACTCTAATACATTTTGTCTGACAGAGAACGTGTTTTTAACGGGATGCAGATCTACATCGCTGTGCATTTAAGGGTTAATATAGCATATCATGGGCTTGAATCATTGATTATGTAAAATCCTAAAAGCACTCAGAGAATTGTTAACATGAATATGAGATCTGCAGCGCATATTACACTTTTGTTCAAGAATGCCTTCCCTAAAATTTTATAAATTATGAATTCTAAATATCTTTTCCCTCTCACAATCATTCAGAACAAGAGGATATTATGCCCCATCGGTTAAATGTACAAGCTCTCGGAATGTATACGATTAAATGTACTCTATAGGGTGATACTGAATATTTTATTTGCAAACATACTTTTATATGTTTTGAATTATACCAATCAACTGATATATGTAGTATTTTGAAATTCTAATCTTCATTTAAGCAGCATATGACACGTGAAAGAGAAAATTTTCTGGGATAGTGTTTCACTACTACGATAACAAAAATTAAACTAAAAATTAAATTGAAATTAATACAGGAATTACATTACATCTTTGGACGAGGCCAAACCTTTCAAATGGCGATAATCATATATTCTAACAATCCTCAAAGTTTCACACGCACACACACATATACATATATAATATAATTAGACTTTTGTCTGTTCATTACTTGGAATTCAAAAATTTTGCAATTTCTATCCGTTTCAAGCACCTGAGAATCCAATACAACCCTCAAAAAAAGCTTGTCTGCCTGCCATTCAGTGGTTCTGTCATTCAGTCATTCTGGCACTGTGTCATTCTGCCCGTGACGCTTTTTTTTGAACGTGCATCACGTAAAAATGACTGAAGCGAATGAAATGAAATTTGGTGAGATGATAAGTGGTTACTCAACTTAAAATATGGGCGTCGAATTTTTAAAAAATTTTATTAGATTTCGAGATTTTGTGAAAATCGTTTCAAACTCCGTGAATTTTTTTCGTGCATCACATAATAAAGACTGAAGTGAATGAAATGATATTTGGTGACATGAGAGTTGATTAAGTAAATAAAAAACTTTGTAAAAAACACACATAAGATGTTACAGGTAAGTAGATACGTACGTTTCGGCCAAAAATTGTATTGGCCTTCCTCAGTCAAAGCCCTTCGACATACCGAGCAGAAGGAACTGAAAAAAGATCTAGAAATTAAATCTTTTTTCAGTTCCTTCTGCTCGGTATGTCGAAGGGCTTTGACTGAGGAAGGCCAATACAATTTTTGGCCGAAACGTACGTATCTACTTACCTGTAACATCTTATGTGTGTTTTTTACAAAGTTTTTTATTTACTTTATCGTTTAACAACAGTATTTTGAGTGTTTTTTCCGATGAGAGTTGATTACTCAATTTAAACTAAAGGTGTCAAATTTTTAAATAATTTTAATTAGATTTTGAGATTTTGCGAAGATCATTTCAAACAGCATACATTTGTGTTCGAACATCACATAAAAATTAGAAAGGTGAATGAAATGATATTTGGTGAAATGTTAGGTGGTCACTCAAACTATAAGCATCTAATTTTAAAAAATCGATTAGATTTTGGGATTTTGTGGAAATTGTTTCAAATTGAGTGAATCTTTGTTTAAGCATTACGCAATAACGACTAAAGCGAATGAAATGAAATTTGGTGACATGATAGGCGGTCATTGAACTTAAATATAGACGTTGACTTTTTTGAGAATTTTGAATAAATTTTGAAACTTTGCGAAAATTCTTTCAAAATACGTACATATTTGTTCGGACATGACGTAATTACGACTAATGCTAACGATATGAAATTTGGTGATACGATAGATAGGTGGATGTTTAACTTAAACTATAGGCGTCGAATTTTTAAAATATTTTTATTAGAATTTGAGATTTTGTGAAATTTCTTTCATATTTGTTCATACATATTTGTTCATGCATGCATATTTGTTCGATCATCAAGTATTACGACTAATACGAATGATATGAAATTTGGTGGCATTATAGGTGGATGCTTAGCTTAAACTCTAGGTGTCGGATTTTTCAAAAATGTTGATTAGATTTTGAGATTTTGCGAAAATTATTTCAAATTGCGTAAATATCCCTTCGTGCATCAAATTATAACGGCAAAAGCGAATGAAATGAAATTATTTAGTTACTCTCTAATCTAACCAGTATTTTTTTTAAATACACAAAAGTTATAAGTTTGCTTTCCATACTTTTTCCAATAGCTACTCCCATTCATTGTACTCCTACAAATGTGTCTAAAGTATATGCATATATAATTTGGTCAGTATAAAGCTAGTATATATGTACATACATGCATATATATCTTATAAATAAAAATGAAATTCTGTTTGTTTGTTTGTTTGTTTGTTTATTTGTTTATTTGTTTGTTTGTTTGTTTGTGGATTTGATTCGTATACAAATCCACAAAAATGGACCTATCGGCCTGAAATTTAGCACAGATATGTAAAATAATATAGAATAAATCACAGTCCACTTTAAAACTTTGAAAGTCCACCCGTTCCCGGAATTTAAGAGATTTTTTATGCTCTTCACGCAAAAATCTTTCCGTAATTGTAACCCCTGTAGTGAAAAATGTGTGAAATAAGGATCGTGGTTGCCATGTGTGGCGATTTTGCCGAATAAAATGTCGTTCCTATACAAATCCTCAAAAATGGACCTATCGGCCTGAAATTTAGCACAGATATGTAAAATAATATAAAATAAATCGTAGTCCACTTTAAAACTTTGAAAGTCCACCCGTTCCCGGAATTTAAGAGACTTTTTATGCTCTTCAAGCAAAAAGCTTTCCGTAATTGTAACCCCTGTAGTGAAAAAAAATGTGAAATAAGGATCGTGATTGCCATGTGAGGCGATTTTGCCGAATAAAATGTTTTAAATTCTCAAAGTAAAAATAAAAGAATAATAATTGATTTTTTTTTGTTAGTTCATATTCGTAAGGTTATTTTTTTTAATTATAATATCGTGTGCATGGGAAATCAGAGCAGGAATGTAATGCTTTTCAATAAGAATTGAAGATTTCCGAGGCTCATGTGTAAATTTTTTTAGTTTGGCGAAAAAATAAAATGGCTGAAATATGGATTTTGAGTAAGTGAGTTCTAGCGGTTGGCACATTTTTCGGCTTTGCGCAATTTATTGAGAGCTTAAGGAAATAGATTTTTGAAAACAAGTGCAAAGGTTTTATTAGAATACAGCGTTAAATTTTAATGATCTGTGAAGAAATAATGCAGTTATTAAGGGATTTCAAGCGATCTATCTTCAGCATTCTCGCCAATTGAGTGCATTGATTTTAGTTGGGGGAATTCCGCCAAATTTCAGAAAATTGAAATCTTCTCATTTAGTACATCGGAGTAACGATGAATAAAACACATTATAGTTGATAATTTAAAAAACAATCGGCTGTATTAAGGAATTCCAATTTTCAAATAAATGCGTGCTACTCTTTGGCGGTCAAACCATTTCCCATATTGATTGCTGCTAAGTCAATGCTTCGAATGATTCCCTGAAAAAACTCTTGCAAAATGGCGTATGTTGGCACTTTGGCGAGGCTTAGATTTGAAACTGGATTTTATTTGAGACTGGTATATATAATAACACTGGTGCCGTTTAAAATGAATGTTGGTATGTGTTTGTGAGGTTGAAAAACTCCAGCACCGTTGAGCACCGTTGCACGATGAAATGTGGTTCACCTAAGTCTTTTACGATGGAGAAGGTTTTTATGCTATTCCTTAACTTGCCACTTGGTGCCGCAGCACAACGTTGAATTCTATTCCGTTTAGCCGTTTGCTATGCAAATATCGTCCAACCGATTTCGATGAAATTTGTTACACGCGAATATTAGAACACTGAGAATATTTTTCACTATCCATTTTGCTGTAACTTGCCGCTAAATGGCGCTGCAAAGCATCAACTTCTATACCGTTCGACCAATCGGCATAAAATTTTTTATACTTACACATTTGTAGGTATAATTAGTAGGTATCCTTATCTCTACACATTGCACGAAGAATATATTCTAACTGCGTTCCTTTTGATGTTACTCACCACTAGATGACACTGCAATGCATTATTATTTTAACTCGCCACTAGATGACGCTGCAGCAGGCCAAATTCTTGACCATTCAAACGGTCGCTATAAAAATCAGTATACATAGCTATTTGAACAATGAGAATATTTTGGCGTTATCCATTTTGCTATAACTCGCCACTTGACGGCGCTGTAGCAAATCATTACTTTATTGAACCACTAGATGGCCCTGCAGTGTATCACTTTTTGACTGTGCAAATAATCGCTATGAAAATAGGTATACATAGATATTTGAACACGGGGAAGAGTTTGGCGCTATCCATTTTCCTATAACTCGCCACTAGATGTCGCGTCAACACATGAACTTCAGGACTGTCCAGCGGATAGTCATGAAAATTCGTATACATCGATATCTGAATGCGAAAAATATTTTCGACGTATCCGTTTTGCTAAAACTCGCCACTAGATTGCGCTACGCCGCATGGCCTTCTGCACCGTACAAACGATTGCCTTGCAATTCGGAATGCATGATTATTGGACACAATATAACGCGATATTCACTTTGCTATATCTGTTTATTACAATGAATAGTAATCACCACAAATCGTAATATCAAAATGTCCATTCATTCCCGTGCGAAGAACGGGTACTTCAGCTAGTATATATATATATATATAGAGAGAGAGAGAGAGAGAGAGAGATAGATAGATAGATATATGAGAGAGAGAAATTGATATATATATATATATATATATATAAGCACTTTGGTGTTGTTCTTACGTCAGTACTATCAATAGAATGCCAGGATTTGTGGGTTGACTAACAGTTTAAGTTTAATGGGAAGAACAATATGACCGACAATGGACTATGATACACATTCCAACAGAATGAAAGAAGAAAAACAAATAGTGCCAAAGAATGGATTATAGTAGTCTTTCTAATATAACGAAGCAAGAAAGACAAATACGGGCCACGAATGCATAATGTTGCTCTTTCCCACATAAGTAAATGGAGGGAACACAAGTGCGCAAACTGAAGAAACTTCGGAATTTTTTTATATTTTTTAAATGACTTAAGATTAATATTTTACCGAATTTCTGGGCTTAAACATTTCTACCAAAATTGTGGTCGTTTCTTTCGAACGTCTTTCTATAAATAAGTATATATCTGAAGAGTTAAGCTTTTAAAGGAGCAAAAAACAAAGCGACACAAGGTATAAGCTAATCGAAGACATTTTCAAAATATCAAACTCTACCAGTTCTTTTTAGATATTCACGACTTGGAACAATATGTTTAAAGTAATCTCTAACTCTAAAAAATAAGATTATAGAATTATTTCAGTAAAATAATAATGCAAATTGCCATTAGATGGCATTTTGAGAGAAAGACGTGATGAATTGTTTCGGGAGGTACCTTATTTTTTTTCTCTCGTTTCCGCAGCTTACTCCGTGACATGATATGGAGCATCTCCTTTCATCAAGTAGTTGAATGTTTTATTTCGTGTTGCAAGAAAGGATATCATTAGCTTATAACGCAAATGCCACTGAGTATGCTATTACAGTGATGCACTGACTTTTTCTTCGTTCTATTATAGTGACTATACGAAAACTTTCTCCCATTAAAATTACAGGTAAAAATGAACAGCAACGTATTTAGAAAATTACTTATTAGACTTGCCTTGTTTATAAATAATAATAATAAATATTTTTTAGCAGTTCTTAAATTATATTTTGATCAGGGCCGATCTCAGAAGAAAATCTTGGGGGGGGGGTGAAGAGAAGTAAATTGCCGACTGAAAAAACAAATTTGCCGATTCAGTTTCCAAGTTGGTCACCTTCCTATATTAGACAGTTTTCCGACGAACAGAACGTACCCATAACATAGAAACAGCATAAATACCTATGTAAGTTGTACAGAGGGAGCCGCTAACGTTCGACTTTCAGAGGATTCACATTATTTACGCATTAATGATCAGTCTGGTTTTTACGGTAATAAATTGCAGAGGCGAGTACGCAAAAGGCGGAATTTTCTACAAAAAGGCTAGATTATTATCACTTTGTCAACAAAACTCCACATTTTTGTTGGGGAGGAATGGTTAGATTCCTGACTCTGTCACAAGTAATTAAATTTTCATAAAATATTCATAACTTTTAATTGAGTCATAAAATACTATCTCCGTACTGAAGAAAATATTTGCTTATCCGTATGTGACAAAACTATCAGGCCATAGTTTGGGTTGGCGAAAATGAGTTTGGGGGTACCCTGAATGGAGTCTTTACATTAACTTAAAAAAAGGAAAGGAAGCCATACAGAGAGCACTGTTTATACTTTCAACACTGTCTTATTTGCCTATATACTATTGTATACCTGCCAATTCTACTGGATTTTTCAGGAGAGTACTAGATTTTGATGGTTTCTCCTGGTCTCCTGATTTTACATTAAATCTCCTGGTTTTCTGACATTTTGAAGCTTTAATAATCGATACATTTATTTCTTCACCAATTCTGAAAGATTACCGCTCTCTGGGTCTATTCGTTCAATATAGACAAATATACCATGGTATTTTGGTCCAATAATAAAGGTTTGTGCTTATATTTATAACACATTTGTGAGCGATTCTTGAAGTTTTCAGAATTCGATGGCAAATCGTTTAATTGTAACTTTTTTTGAGTTCAAAGTTCCAAAATTTTACTACTTCTTTTAGCCTTAGATTTTGTAAAATTTCGAACATTTGAGAAAAACTTGTGAATGTAAAGAAACATTGACGTTTTATTCATTTTATGTTAAAAGAATTCTATTTCTGAGCACTTTTACAAATTCTATTTTTAATATCGCGACCTTATGTGTGATTAAAATTTCAAACATAAGCTGTTATAAAAAGCTTTTCACTTTAAAAACCATAACTGTGTCGTGTTATGTCAAATTTTATTTAAAAAAAAATGATACATAGAATAAATGGCGAAATTTAATGTGTGAAAAAATTTCGAAGAATGTTTTGTGACTTAGATAAGTAATTATGACTTTAAGATTATGATACCACATAAATATACTGGATTTTCTTAGCTAGATGTTGGCTGGAATACTATTGCACGACGAACAGTTAACTGTTTGCTCCCGGCGTTGTTAACGACGCGATGGCAGAGATTCCTCCTTTCTGCGTCCATCGTTGCTTTCCGGCATGAGTCTTAGAATGTTTCTGCTCTGGCCACAGCCTTGCACAAGCGCATGGCTGGGCCATGCCAGGGCATTCAAAGACCCATGCCGGAAAGCAACGATTTATACAGGAGGGAGAATTTTCTGCCATTGTATCTTAGCAACGACGGTAGTGAACAGGTTAAAGCAAACAAGAAACTAAAATGTTGTTTTAACTACTGCTCTTAAAGCCTAATCTATGAGTGTTATTTTGTTAGCCCTGCATAGGTATCAACGCTACGTCCACCCATGCCGATGGATAGAATGCTCTCATAAACCTCAATAATAAATACCAATTTCGTTTTGCTTGAAGTGGATGAACGTTTCTAAAATGTACTCTAAACATTCTCTGCCCATAGGCTGCAAAGCATTGGAATTATTTTGTGTGTTCCTGTAAAAGAACTATAAATGGTACCTACATCCTTTTCAATACGGTACATGGTACGGTAATTTTCATTATCACATAAAAATTCGATCGATGGATATATGCGGCAGTTAGAGCACGGGCAGACAAACTGAAAGCATAAACATTTCAAGTTCTTTGGAAAGCGTTAAAAAATAAAGGCTTAAAAAGAATGTGAGGCTTAAAGGGGAAAAAATGGAATAAGGAAAGTAATTCTAGCTGGAAAAGTTAATTTTCCCTGTAATTTAAGAGAAAATGGAAAATTAAGCATATTGATTTCGAAGCTCCTAAGGTCGCGACTCCCCACTATTTGCTGTGCCATGTCTTCCTATTTTAACGGGCCTTTGATCTATACTCTTGCATTTTATCTCTTCTAACTGACCTATTATTTTTCTAAAAACAAATTAAATTACAAAATTGGGGTTGTTTCTATATGAATGATATGAAAGTAAATTATAATAAAAAGTAGTACAAATATAATCTAATCGGCGATGACCTTTTTCTTGGATTTGACGGAGCTCCTACAGTTTGTATAGAAATTCTCTTTCCATTATGACAGTTATTTCGCGTTCTTCTTTTAGTCATTATCAAAGCAACTACATATCACATTTTGTGCACTGCACTTTTTGTCATTTTCTTTTGTTTACAATTACTATATGTTTCATGTTTTTGTGTACAACTGGTTTCAAACTTGTCTTAAATGCACACTGAAGCAAACTTTTACTTCATTTTATTAAATGCTAGAGATTTTTTTATTTATTTATTTTTACCAAATTGATGTATTAATAATATCTTAAAAGCTAAATATGGTTTTCTTCTAATCAAAGTATGCTTAGATTCCAAGGTATGCCAAGGCTCCAAGTATATGTTTGACTTTGGCTCGGTTGCTGTCTAGCTAACCGGAATATGGGGCTACTGTTCAAAGTGAATTTCTTTTTCCCATGCATTTCAAAGAAGCAAAGAAAATACATCTATTTCCCAGAAAAGACCACGCTGGACCAAAGGGTGGTGACAGCCTCAGGCCAGTTGCGGCCTTCTTGCGATATTTTTACTTCTTACAGAATGGTATTTCTTAATTTGTCTCAGAGCAATATATAAGACTGGAACATTTTCGTTGTTGTTGTTGCTAATGCCCTCTGGCAACCGCGGGGCGGTGCCAGATCCCCCATATAGGCAGGCGATGGGCGGAAGGGGAGTCTTCCATTTTAATGAGCCCCAGTTGGAGGAAGTCCGACTCAGCTCGGAGTCCCCTAATTTTGAACCAATTCCAGAGGAGGGACCTAACCCCCCTGAAATCGGCACCCCCAGAGGTATCGTTTAACAACTTGGAGGACATTGGAGCCACGACGGATTTTACGTGCACCAGCTCCCATTAGCGTACACGCTCCAACAGCAGTCGAGCCGAGAGGAAGTTGACTCTCCCAAGCACTGGCCAAGCTGGATGCTGCTTCCCTTGCCGTGTTCTTATTGGAACTGAGTTTAGCGCCCAGACCACTGCGGGACAGTACATTCTCGTTCTCATCCTCAGTATTTCTCCCATAGAGATGTGCACAGAAGATTCTTAATTAGATTACTATGGACATGTGAGATAACTATTTGCATAGGGAAAAATGCCGAGACAGGTGCTATGGGATGTATGTGGTGTCAATTGCAGAGAGCTGATTTTCCGACTCCTCCTTCTGCGTATCTGGCCACCCAGTGCCGAGCGCTCTTTATCCATCCCCACTTCTTTCTTTTGACTGATGCGAATGAGAAAGGAATTTCTCACTCGGTTTTGTAAGCATTGGAAGTACTAGGACGTCAAAGGGACAAAAGTTAGGAAAAGTGCCGATTAAAAACTCTTTTGAATACTAAAATGAGAAGTTTGGAATAGCAATTTTGCCGACTGCATTTTCAGTGGGGGGGTGTCTCACCCCCCACACCCCCCCGTGGGATCGGCCCTGATTTTCATATATTGTAAATGCAAAACTAAAAGAATAGAAGGACTATATTCCGTATACGGTGCCTTGTTTACATGTCAATGGTTTGTTTACAAATCATTGGCGAACAATCTGACGCGAGAGTGAGCGATGCACCGCCAACTGCCGGTGGTAGTTGTGACTGGCAACCATAAAGAATACGTGTTTCGTCAGGTTTGGGAATTTGAAATTGTTTGCGTTATTGATGGAAGGGAATGAAATGTGTTATGTTAATATAAGAAAAGAATTTGTGGGTGTTTGTTAGAAATATAGTACGTTATAAGCCGGTGGGTGTTGGGGACATTTCTGAGCGGTTATTTACCAAAAAAATAGAGGTAAGTGTTCTTTTTTAACGAATCTTTCGATGTTTAAGGTTTTTAATGTGAATTTTAAATTGATATTTGAAGTGTTTATGTTTTCGTAAGTGCTATTTACGTGCTATTCTAATCATACTGACTTTATAAGAGGTGTACAACTAGGTTGTTTAATCCACCGATGTTTTTTTGAGTTGAAAACGGGCCAGTGTTTGCCCAGTTTACATTAGCTGTACAACTAGGTTGCTTAGTTCACTGTTGTTGTTTTTTTTTAGTTAAAAACGGTCCACTGGTTGCGTAGTTTACATAGCTGTACAACTAGGTTGCTGAATCCACTGAGGTTTTTTTAGTTAAAAACGGGCTACTGGTTGCCTAGTTTAGATAGCTGTACAGCTAGGTTGCTGAATCCACTGAGGTTTTTTTAGTTAAAAACGGGCCACTGGTTGCCTAGTTTAGATAGCTGTACAGCTAGGTTGCTGAATCCACTGAGGTTTTTTTAGTTAAAAACGGGCCACTGGTTGCCTAGTTTAGATAGCTGTACAGCTAGGTTGCTGAATCCACTGAGGTTTTTTTAGTTAAAAACGGACCACTGGTTGCCTAGTTTAGATAGCTGTACAACTAGGTTGCTGAATCCACTGAGGTTTTTTTAGTTAAAAACAGACCACTGGTTGCCTAGTTTAGATAGCTGTACAACTAGGTTGCTGAATCCACTGGGGTTTTTTTAGTTAAAAACGGACCACTGGTTGCCTAGAATGACTAGTAAACATGGCGACAGTCGCTGGAGCTTGGCGGTCGCCAAGCTCCAGCGACTGTCGCCATGTTTACATGGGGTGGGCACCGGCTTGTATGATTTTACCGAATAGAAAAGATTCTGATACAAAAAAAAACCTAATGTAAAAATTTAAAAAAATGCGGGTACGTAACAGTTATAATTACATTAAATACGAACGAAATTGCCTACCTTTTTGAAAATTTCAAAATCATAAATAATTTAAATTACATTAGAATACTCAATTTAAAATACATTAGAATACTTTTTTCTAAGTTTTATATACAAACAAAAACGATTATTTAAATATCAGGACTTGTTGCGCCAGTATTTTAAAGTTTTAGAATTTTAGCAAGAATTGAATCTGGAAAAAACTTATTGAACATTGAAGTGCCCTCACCACCAAGGGTCACAATCACTGATATGTTGCGTGTAGTTTTGGAGGGAATGAAGACACTATATTAAAACATATCGATTTAATAAAAACACAACTAAAATCGGAATACAATCTTAAAACTGGAGCAACATCACTGATGCTAGCAGACGCAGAACTCCTCTGCTTCCTTCAGAATCAACGGAGATCTTCATTCCTCACGAGCACGACTCTGCTGCCATCTACTGAGCAGCAAAGACATTATAAAAGTTAAATTTAACTTGAGGTGAAAAGTTTCAATGTTCGCGTCAAATATTGACAAATAAAAATTTGCTTAAGATTCTCACAAAGTGCGCCTTATTGAGTAATTTCTTTTAAGCCAAAGTGCTTTTAGAAAAAAAAAAAAAAGTGCCGATGAGTTCAATATCGTATAGCTAATGTTTTACACTAAATAAAAACTTTTGTACACCCTCTCGGCAGAGCATTTCAGTAAGTGATATTTGCGATATTGGTATGATAAATAGGGGTAAAGACCATAAAAAGGAATCTTATGATATAACATAAAATATGTCTTTATAGACCTTTATTAAGCAAAAACGTGTGTCAGGCAAAATTGTTATTTACCGTCGTGAATTTAGAAGTAAAGCATACATTAAAAGCCTTGGGAAAACTAAAAATGTTTGCCGCGGAAAGAAAATTAAAATACTAACCCCTCTTCTGAAAATTTCCGATGCATTTGGAATGCATTGTAACAACACAGTTTTTGCGTTCAAAGTAACACACTAAAAACATACAATTTTTTATTTATATTAATTGCTGTTGTTGGTTTACCTCCAGGGAAATAACGCAATTGCTTTAATTTTCTGTATTTTAAAACGCAATGTTCGAAAACAAACACAGCAATTAACCATGCAAATCTTTAAGTATGCATTATAGTACTGAAAACATTGATATGTTAACTGATTTTGTTTCATAATATCACGCGATTTTTGTGAAGATTGCAGCATGCTTTTTCATACCGAAAACAAAATTTACTAAATTACGAATTTGACATTAATAGCAAATTAGATTTTTTCTTTATTGCACTTTTATTATTTTTGAGATTCCATCTCCTTCTTGGTAAATATCAAATAAATGAATAAGAAATGTCAATATTATTTTTTTTTTTATTACCAATTATTTCAAACACGTGTATCCCTGGATTCTCTCCACTCCCCTAGAGAACATTCATTCAATGCAACCTGGTTTTAACAACAAATATTTCGTTTTTTAATCGATTGTTTAAGACAGAGTTTTCCAGTCTTGTTATTTTCTTTTGAGCTGTGTGCTTTCGACAGGAACTACTTGCAGTAGATCGCTGAAATCCGACTACAAAATTTGTTTTACTTTTGAATGCTTTTAAATGTAGGTAGACGTTTCCTACATGTGGTATTACATTGATTTTTTAAGAAATTTACGACGAGAGATACAAAATGTTTATGATGGTATGCACCAAATCCGAGGATATAAAATCTGGCAAAATAATCTTCTCCTTTCAGAGTTTGGCAACAGGCTACATATTGAGAGGGGTGCGTGATGAATTATTTCCGGAGGAACCTCATCTCTCTCCCGTTTCCGCAGCATTTCTCCGGTACATGACACAGATCGTCTTCTTTCATCCAAAATTCCTTGTAGTTAGCAGTACTAGCCGATATTTTATTTCTTGTCACAGAAAAGGATGTCATTAGTTTAGACTCAGAATGTCAATGAGTATGAAATCGTTGTGTTAGATTGACATTATTTACGTATTTTTCCGTTATAGGCGGTACGCTGTGAAAAATCAGTAAAGTTTAACGCTGAAATTAGAGCTCGTAACGAAAGGTAGGGAGTTTTATGATATCGATACGAATTTTTAATCGAAATAAATACAAAATTTATATTTTTATAGGGCTCTCGTACAAAAGAATTCCCAGTTAGTAAATTGTGCTTCAAACATCAGTTAAGTGATGCACAAAATTTCAGATTTTTATCATAAATAGGCTCAGAGTTATGTTTAAGCAAAGTTGGTAAAGTGTTATACAATAACAATAATAGTAAAAACATTATGTATTTGTGCAGTCACTCATCACTGTTTTCTTTTCTAATTTATGTACAGTCCCTAAACGCGATCTTTGGACGTGGTTTTTTTTTCCTTTTCGAGATCCACTGAAAAGTAGTTTAAGGGGTCAGGTACCTTTGAGCGTTTAAAATCTCCACGAAAATTTACCATAACTGTATTTGCCATAGCTAT
Source organism: Cheiracanthium punctorium (assembly GCA_038373885.1). NCBI lineage: Eukaryota > Metazoa > Arthropoda > Arachnida > Araneae > Cheiracanthiidae > Cheiracanthium > Cheiracanthium punctorium. Next base: position 4,477 of record JAWZYV010020333.1, on the reverse strand, counting down.
ACAAGTAACAATTCTGTAAACTTGCAATTTTTACCAGTTATTTAGAAAGCCTTTATGAAACTTTTACAGCTCTTGGAATAGTTCTTCATATTAAATTAAATTTTCTATAATTAAAAATATTTGAACTTATTTTTTGCTATTTTACAGTCTTGCGCGCAGCATTTCATAAAATATATGTATCACAGTAACTTAAAAAATGTCATAGACATAGAAAAATAGCTTATTATTAAAATGACGAAAAATAATTTTGTTGGGACTCTTCTTTCCTTTTAAAAAAAGAATAATTTCAATTTTTATAACTTTCATTTGCATAATTATGCAAATGAATGCAAAAAATATAACGTTACAGGCATCGCAACAAAATTCTTTTTCGTCATTTTAATTTAAGGATATTTTTCTTTATGTATTGAAATTTTTAAGTTACTGTGCTATATATATTTTATAAAATGCTGCGCGCAAGACTGCAAATAAACAAAAAATAAGCTCTAATACTTTTACTTATACAGAATTTAATTTAATATGTAGAACTATTCCAAGAGCTGTAACAGGTTCATAAAAGCTTTTTAAATAACTGGTAAAAAATGCAAGTGTACAGTATAGTTACTTGTAGAGCTATTGCAAATGCAGTTATGGTCAATTTCCGCGGAGATTTTCAACGCTCAAAGGTACCTGACCCCTTAAGTCAACATAGATTTATTTTCATATCTCTGAGCCTTTTTCTTTTTTTTGGTTAAAGGCTGAAATTTTGTCCATCATCTAATCAACGTATGGAGTACGGTTTACAAATTGGGAATATTTTTTTACGAGGATCGTAGAAAAATTTAAATTTATACTTAAATATCTATACTATAATATCTATACTATTAAAATCTGTGCGCGTCTGTCTGTCTGTGTGTAGCATCATCTCCTCCGAAACGGCTGGGAGTTGAGTTTCAATCGAGGTGTCCACTTATTCGAAAAATTCCGAGGAAGGTCTTCCGCTAATTTAAATTTCGAAATTCAAATTATTTTAGAAGATACTGATAAAAAACCCGTCAAAAACGCAAATTTTTGATCTCCGTAATTCCGCAACTGTAACCCCTGCAGTCAAAAAAGTGAGAAAAAAGCATCGAGGTTGCCATGTTGGCTATTTTATTAAATTATTTAGACTCCTGCAGTAAAAATAAAAGAATAATGATTTTTTTTTCTGTTTAGATTACTTACAGTTATTTTTTAATTAAAATATTGCGTTCATGTGAAATCCGAGCAGGAATTCAATGTTTTTTATGTGTAAAAGAATAAGGGATTGAGAGATTTCCGAGACTAATATGTATATTTTTTAGTTTGGCGAAAAAAAAAGGCTCATTTGGCGATTTTGAGAAAGTAGTAGGTTCTACCGATTTGCACAGTTTTGGGCTTGGCGCAAATTACTGAGAGCGTAAGGAAATAGTATTTTTAATAACAAGAATTTAGTTTTATTAGAATTCGGCGCTATACTTCGATTTTTCATACAGAAATATCAGTTACTAAAGCGATTTTTAACGATCTACAGAATTTCCACCAAATTAAGTAAACTGATTTAAGTTAGAGGAATTCCGCCAAATTTCAGAAAATTGAAATGTTGATTCCTATGTTAGTACATTTCTTAGCAAAGTTGGCGAAAAATATTCAAATGTAGTGCAATTCTGTACGTATTATTAATTCCATTCCACAATTAAGATGAGCCGATTTCACTAGCGTATGCATACATAATTTTTTTAAATTTCGCCAAGCAATGTATTGCGAATTAGCTTTAGTGTCAAGTTTAATTTGTGATTTGAGCTATTTAACATCGACTGGCATCGACTGGTTGGCGTTAATTACGCCAATATGGCAGTTCTAGCAAAGGAAACATAGATAACTCATTTCGTGTTCTATTTTTAACATTGCTATAGTTTCCGTAGCAACGGAATCCATTGTTGCCACTTAAGTTGTTAAATTTAACAATTAAGTGAAACCACCCATTTCTACAGCTTTTAAGACTCGAAAAAGTGAAAACGTATCAAACGTGAAACAAATAGAACTGTAAGAGACTTTAAAAATAATCGAAGTTTTCATGCAATTCTACATACCTTTAATTTTATTTCCTTCGCGTGTGCATGCCATTTTTATGTCAATTTTTGCTGCCTTGCTGGCAGACTATCCGAAGCAGCACATAAGGACTAATGTACATGCTCTTCCGGACATAAACAAGAGCGTTTGTCCGGCGCGTATTTGTGTAACCCCACTGTGTTAATCAGAATTTTCTGGTGTCAGATTTTTTAGACCATTTTTTTTTTTTTTTACCGCGAAGATTTCGATCCTGAAGTATATTGATCACTGATACATGAAAAAAAAAAAGATCAATTATATGCAAGCAGGAAGAGCCAGAAATTTTTCATGGGAATGTTACGGCTACTGCAATTCACATATATGTACACGTGTGTGTGATAAGGGAGTGAAGAATATACATTTAGTATGGCAAAAAACACCACATTGGGGATGTGACCCCTTATCCCCTCCTTGGCTACGCCACTGTACGCAAGCATAAGTTGTCACGTCATGAAAAACCGTCGTAGATGGCAAACACCGAAGTTGTTTGGAGGGTTATGCAGAATTAAAAATTTTACTTTCAGTAAAGTTTTCTTTCGATACAGTTCGGATATTTGGTTTTAATACATTTCGGCCACCAAAGTGAGATGAAATATTACTAAATACGGCAACTCAGAATTTTCTTAACTATTGAATTTGATACTATGCCACAGCAATAGATTCCCTATGACACGGTAGATACGTTCCGTGTTATAGGAATCCGTGTTGTACGGGCCCTGCGCTATACTCCACCTGGAGTGCGGACTGAGAGGTATAATCGCGGCAAAACTTATTTGCGCTCCGTAAAAATGCAATGTTTGGTGTTGCCATTCAAAAAGAATGTTTATTACAGGAGCTACGGCGTCATAATATCAGAACATATGTCTCATTTTACCGTGCTGTACGAGTCTCTTTTAATGTGTTACACGAAAACGATCGCAATGTTTTCGTCGTGTTCTAAGAATTCGTGTTGTAGACCCATGTTATAAAGGGGTCAACTGTAATCTGTAAAAAATGAAAAATGAAATTAGTTATTTATTTAGCGCGAATTGACAGTGAGATCAAAGTCAGATTTATCTAACAAGTGTGATACTGCATTAAGAGTTCAATAAGGGTAATAAGCTTTTTCTCAGAAGTTACATCACGAACGTTTTCATTTACAATAGCGATATGATTTTCACCGGAGCAGGGTGCATTTTTGGCTTTTAAACGTAAATGATGCATCCATTGTTTCATGTAGGTTCTTTAATTTAGGTAAAATTTAATAAAGTCGTGTGTAACATAACTGCGCTAATGCATTGTCCACGCTTTACGAAATGCAAGATAAGATAAAATAGTATTCAACATCATGTAATGTAATTCATATGGTATGTATGAATGCTATAAATTAAACCTAAAAAAGAGAGTTATATGATGTAGAAATAAGGCATTTTTCGAAAGAGAAAAGTTTCGTCTGCATACCCTAAAGTTCTTACTTTTCTGATCGCCAGTGACAATGACGTAGTTTTTGTGTCATCATGTTGCAATCTCATCATGTTGCGTCTCAAGTTTCCACTCATGGAGTCAGCTTTTCGTCAGAATTCCAGCAATTTTTCACTATTAGAGATTCCTATCACTGGGTTTAATTCGAATTATATGTGTAAAGAAAATATTCGTCTCCTACCGTGCAGAGAACGGGTAAGCAGCTAGTCTATACTATTAAAATCTGTGCGCGTCTGTCTGTGTGTGTATGTGTAGCATCATCTCCTCCTAAACGGCTGGGAGTTGAGTTTCGAATGAGGTATCCACGAATTCGGAAAATTTCGAGAAAGAACCTCCGCTAATTTAAATTTCGAAATTCGAATTAGTTTAGGAGATATTGATAAAAAACCCCATCATAAACGCTAATTTTTGCTCTCCGCAATTCCGTGATAGTAACCCCTGTAGTCAAAAAAGTGAGAAATAAGCATCGAGGTTGCCATGTTTGGCTATTTTATTAAATTATTTAGACTCCTGCAGTAAAAGTAAAAGAATAATGATTTTTTTTTTCTGTTTAGATTATTTGCTAGGTTATTTTTTAATTAAAATATCGTCTGCGTGCGAATTTAGGACAGGAATGCAATTTTTTTTTATACATAAAAGAATAAGGACTTGGCGATATCTGAGACCAATATGTATCATTTTTTTTTAGTTTGGCGAAAAATAAAATGGATGATACGGCACATTTTGAGAAAGTAGTAGGTTCTACCGATTTGCACAGTTTTGGGCTTGGCGCAACTTACTGAGAGTGTAGCGAAATATTATTTTTAAAAACAAGTGTATGTTTTATAAGAGTTTAGTTTTAATTTTTTTTTTAATTTAGCAGTTATTAGTGCAGAAATAATGCAGTTATTAAGCGGAATTTAAACGA
>JAWZYV010020332.1:0-20514 GCA_038373885.1 Cheiracanthium punctorium | reverse complement strand
GTGATCGAATAAAATCTGTTTCGAACGGACTGATGTTTATTAATCAGAAATGTGTGATAAAACGAAATATTTTCTGGTGAATCGTCCGTCGATTGATTACGATATTTATTCTGCAAACACCTGTTTTTATTAGGGAACAGTATTTTAGTCCTTTCGAATTCCGTTTAAAACAAATTTAGTGTATCTATACAGGATGTCCCGAAAAGTACCAAGGTTACGCAGAAAAAAAGGTACAGAGTTTTTTGGTACCAATTCAAATTTTCAGGAGATTAAATCTAAATACTAAAAATGAAATTTACCTTTAAATACGGCCCCGTGAAAAAAAAGTGCCTTTATACATTAATGAGGTGATGTACAAAGTTTAAGCATTTTATCCTAAAAACTGTCGACGATATGAAAATAATACATCTTAATGAAAATAAATACATCCTGGATTCAAACCATTATTCAGTGGCTTCCGTGAAGAAATCGCTTCGGATACTCGCGTACACAAATTGCTAAAGAAAATAATTATTATCTAAATACATAATACTTTTGCTATTGGTATTGTGTAGCCCTCTGCCAGCTTTCTTTAAGCATATTTCTGAGCCTTTTAATGATGAAAAGCCTGAAATTTCGCTCTTCTCCTCATTAAGGTATGAGACGCATTTTCCTAACTGGGAATTTTTCGGTACGGACGTATATAAAAATTAAAAATTTGTATTTATTTAGAATTAATATACTGTAAATTTTAATAGATAATATTCTGTACATTTTTTACGTAACTTTGCAATTTATTGTATGTGTCTCTGATCGATATTTGAGGAATAAAAAGCTAGATTAGTGTTTTGGGGATACCTTGTTCATTCTTTTGAGTATTGCTGTTTCTTACTGATGCATTTTTCAGTGCATGTTTATTGTGAAAATATTGTGGTTATAATTAAACTCCCCCTATAAATAACGTTCTGGAGCTCAAACGGGTGAACAGATTGCCTCTTATCTTGGAATATGAACTGTATAGTATATATCTACTTAAAGTTTTTTTTTTTTTTTTTAAAGTTTAATTAAAAAATCCACTAAGCGGTGCTTGCATTTAAAACCGATGAATTCAGTTGAAAAATAAAACAAATTAATTAACAAATGTTCAAAAACTATTGAATAATCGTTTAGTTGTTTGTAAGCTTGGAATCAGTCATTCCCACTGTTTAAATTGACGCTTTTTCCATGCAAAGGCCATCTAATGAGCATTTTTTGAACTGAACTTTTCGGAAAACGTCCTTGAGCACGCCTAGTGTGCAGCCTGCATGTCAATTTGTTCACACCATTTCTGTTGCAGAGTGATGTTTATGTTAGACGTTTTAACTATAACGCACTGTGTAATGCGTAAATGCAGTGATAAATTTGATCCGAATGAAACACGAAATGTATAAGAAAACACTCAAAAATGCTGGTGCTTGAGGGTTACAATTAATAGTGAGTTTTTTAAATAATCTGATTATGCAAAAAATATTACAGTACACATGCGTTTCGGGTTGCGCAAAGGGTCCACCCCTTCTTCAGTTACAAAAATGACTACTCCCACACAAGCAGTAAAAAAGAGAAGTTTCCAAGCACTATACTATTCTTCATATATTTATATGTGCGTGTAATATTTACAATATTTTCTATTTATTTTACTGAATTTATCGTCCGACAGCTAACGTGTATGTTTACTCACAAATATTCACGTTTATAAATATTACAAATAACTAGTGACTATGCATAAAAATCTTGATTTTCAAAGCAATTTCTCTCTTGATATATGCACAGAACTTTTAAAGGGCAATGCACAGTGTAGCGAAGTGTACACAATAAATAGTGTAGCTGGCCGGCTCATGCCGTCCATCTTGGCCTAAAGCAGCGGTTCTCAACCTTTTAACATCGCGCCCCCCAACAAAGGCTAACTTACGGTGCCCCCCCCCTTCACATTTTTCAGCATACATTCAGTGTTTTAATCTTTAACAATGAGCATTTAGTCAAATTTTTATACACAATAATGCTATCAGTAAAGTTTGAATGAACATTTTAAGTGAAAATGGATATAATTTTGAGTAAAAATGAGAATAAAAAAGATAATTTTTTAAAATCATGCATCACTACTTGCTCTTTGGTTTTTCTCGCACCCCCCTGCAAACGCTCTGCGCCCCCTTTGTGGGCCGTGCCCCACAGATAGAGAAACGATGGCCTAAAGAACTGAATCACACTGTGGCATCATGTTTCCTAGCAGTGAACTTTTAAGTTTTAATTTTTAAGTGTGTTACATGGTGTTATACTGTCTGGAAACGCAGAAAGCATCGACATTTGGACTGGACCTTGTGCCCCCCAATGTTGCATGTCAATTTATGCTTATAGAGGTGTGCCGGGTGCAAACGACGAATGAAATAAATAGTTTTCCCTGAGAAAAGGTGGGCGAAAGGACGGCTTCCATTATAATGAGCCCCAGGGGAAGGAAGTCAGACTTGGCTCGGGGTCCCCTAATTTTGAACCAATTCCAGATGAGGTACCAACTATCCGAAATCGACACCCCCAGAGGTACCGTTCAACATGGAGGCCTGTCGGAATTTCCGTGTACCTGCTCCCATTAGCGTACACGGTCCCATAGCAGCCAAGCCGCGAGAGGAGTTCATCCTCCGAAGGTCTGGCCAAGCCGGGTGCTGCTTCACTTGCCGTGTTCTTACGGGAACGGAGTTTAGTGACTAGGCCACCGCGGGACACATTTCCAAAATTTAATCTACCGAAGTTACCTAACAGACACTCTGAGAGCTAATGACGCCACAATAACATCAAATGTATTGCCCTATATTTGACGTTTGTAAGGGGACGTTTTATAAATACACAATTGGATAAGAACTTGATGAGTTTCAAATTGTTTCCTCTCATCGCTGTAAAGACGCAAAAGCAGAGATATTCGTCCTCCCCCCCCCCACCCACCCGCTTTCATTCGTCTTTGATAGTCCCTGCGAAATATCTGGAAACAACGCTGGGCACAGGAAAGGAACTCGTTAAAATTGCGCGTTTGTAACGATGAGAGCAGAGATTATACAAAAAAAAGAGAGGCAATTTCTCTGTATTGATGCTGTGTATATCTGTATTGGTGCTCTGTATAAAAGATTCTGCCGAGAGTTTCACAGTACTAATATGTTAGAGTATTTTCTTCCTACAGTAAAATAAACAGCTCCTTAAAATGCCTGCATGCGCACGAGGATTGCCTCACAGAACGGTTCGACGTGAATGAATGCGACGGCAACTGCACTGAAGTGCTCAAGCTCATCAGCAGTTTTCTGCGGAGGAGTGGATTTCTAAGTCTAGAAAACGAACTGTGCGTCAAAGACGGCGCTCTAAGGCAAAGTAAGTTGCGATATTCAGACAGTTGATTTAAATATTTATTGAAGCTGCAATATTCGATAAATGCGACATTAAAATTAAAAATTACGCGAGATTAAAAAAATCTGCCAGAGAATTTACTTCATGTTAAAGTAAATTTGCAGTTTGTGTGATTCTAAATAAGCTTCTCAAGATTCCACAGTTTGATAATTCTCACGAGATTAAAATAAACTATTTTCTTCTGTTGAACCATGGCGGATTTAAATATTTAAATTGAGCATTTCAGATTCGATAATATGGATTAAAGCACATTATATCGTGTTAATAAATATTTCGTATACATAAAAGTGTTTGTCATATTATCATATCATTCAATTATATATTGTTAATATTCATCATTTTTCAATGGGTGTCATAGGGCAGCTACACTTCAGACAATCCTTAGATTAGTCTCTTCGGATCGGCTAGATTTATAAAGTGGGGAATGGAGATAACGCCTTAAATCTCTGACCTACCGCCAAAAATGACTGTTTTGAGGTTTATCGTTTAGTACTAATGATTTTTAATTTCATTGTACTAAAATCTTAGTACTGAGCGATAAACACCCTCTTTTGACCACAGATCATTAGAGTTTTGGCGCTTTCTCTATTCCCTACCTCAAAAATCTAACCGATCCGAAGAGACTAGTCTCAATAGGGTCTCAAGATGTGTTTCCGCCTTTACAGCTAACTAAAGGATACGTATTCCAAAGTTAACGTATATTTCGTGTAGTTTTAAAAAAAAAAAAAAAAAAAAAAAAAAAAAAGACAACCTGAATTTTTAATTTTTTTGGGGGGAGGGGGTTATATTATTATCTTTCCTCATTCTTGTACTTATGAACAATCTGTACCCTGTTGCAGCCTATTTGGAGAACGTGGATTGCCTTGTAGAAAATGCCGATAAGTATGCTGCCTGCCACAACGAGTCCCAAACATCGCAACATTACATGCAAACTACGCCTGAAACTTTTACAATAGAAGCAAACTGTTGGTAAGCCGAAAAGTTCCTACATTCGCAACTTCATTTTAAATTTAAAGAAATCAGCAGCACTCTGAATTTAAAATATTCGCCATTAACTTTTGCCTTTTAATCTAATTAATGTAATATCCGATGATTTTAAACGATGGGAAATGCTAAATAATACTGAATGAAACTTGTTAATTTAGCTGAACTCTATGCGAGGATGAGAGGCAAAATTCAGTTTTCCAAACAATACGCCTGAATTTTTTATTTACATGATCGCATGTCATAAAAATACTTTCTGTGTAAAACTTGAAAGTTTTATTTAGAGTATATTTTCTCTAGTTATAGTAGTTTCTATCCATCTTTATTTTAATTAATGCAAACTTGCTTTCAATCTTTTGAATCTCATTTTCACATCGACATTACACAACCGGGATAACTTACTGTTCAACGCTGAAACAGTGCAGGTTCATATGTCTCAAATGCAACATGGTGATTCGATCCACCTCTATTTTGCTGGTAGTTAAATAGACCAATGCAAACGGCTGCATATTTTCAACGTCGGGGCCGTTTAACCATGTTTCTTTTTTTTTTTTTTTTTTTTTTTTTTTTTTTTTTGCAACTATCAGTGAAGAGCAAGAATTAGAAGTTTCACGAGGTGACCAAGACTCGTTCAAGGGTTCACTCAGTACTATGAGCAGAATTTCTGCAACGAATAGAATATTCTTTAGTATTTTTCATCATATTAAGTGTTATACTCAGAATGAACATGCTCGCTCTCATTGTTTGAAAGATTCAAAGGCGACTATTTCCTTTCTTGTTGGTTTCATAATTGGTTTTTTGAATTGACAATTAGGCTCAGCTGGTAATTTTCCCTGCTTGCGCAAGGCCGGATTCCAAAGAAAATGCTCACGATATCGTCTTTTCAACAATTAAAACGAATATTTTTAAACCTGCTTAAAAAATACGGGAAGAAACTGACCACCCATGTAATAAACTGATTATTTCGAAGACAGTGCTTAGGAGAACTGTGGGACTATTTGCACTGTCGCTATTTCTTTTAGCAGTTCGATAAGTTTTCATCGCTTTCCCATATAGTTGAGGAAAGTTTATGATTTCGCTTTCTCTGTGTGTCCGTCCATATCCATGCTTTAACTGTCGCAAACGTGCATCAATTACAACGAAATTTATATACGTTATTCCTATGTACTGCACCATGCATTCAATTGAAAATGCTGTATGTAGCATTCATTAGGGATGGATGCAAAACGAAAAGTAAGCGTCTGGCTGTGCAGCTGGCTGTGCCGCACAGCAGCTGTCGTCAAAAAAGGGTCTCTAGATCTGTGGAATGCGATGAACATTTCGATCGTCCGCCATCTTGCTGGTAGATAAGTCGAGCGATGGCAACGGCTGCCCTTTTTTCAGCATTAGGAAAGGGTTGAAGAGCTCCACAAAAGTTGCATGATTTCCATAAGGAACGTAATTCAACAACAAAATCCTAAGACCTGTTCGATGTACGCGATTTCCCAAAGACCTTTCATATGTTGGCGCTTTCAAGTACGATTTCCTCACTCAGTTCTTCCGTTCTCTTTCCAGCTACTTGTCCTGGTACAGAGACTGCTTCACAAACGTAACAAGGGACAACTGTGGAATGAATGCCACATTCTTCGTGTCGATGGCCAATCATCTAATCCTCGGGCAGATTGCGGATCAGCTGTGCGGCGACACGCATGTATTTTGCGACAAGCCTCCGATGCCTCACGACATGGACGTCGACAATGAGATAGACGTACATGGGCTGAACAGCGCGGTCACGATTAATTCCTACGTCGCAAATGCGTTTGCATTACTTCACGTTTTCATAGTGTGTAAATATATTCTATGATGCTGCAGAGTGATATATATTGTATTTATTTTTTTATCAATGTATTTATTGTAAATTTGGAAGCCAAACTTTTTTCGAAATGTGCTGCGATAAAATTTATGTAGCTATATATACGACATTCAACTCCAGTGTATTGATTTAAAAATTTTTGATTGATTATTTTAAAAAATTTACATTTCATTAAACAAAAAAGTAACTGATTGACAGTGATTGAAGAGAGTATTCAAGTGCTTGGCGAATATCTTGACTAGAGTGTTTTAATTCATTGATGTATTCAAAATCATGCAACTGCATAAAAACTTCGAAAACTTCATTTCGCGTTTTCTTTCTTTTTCTGTTTTTTTTTTTTTTTTTTTAGGCGGGAACCATCTGTATGTTATAAAAAAATAACTTGGATACTTTTTTTGAATAATGGAACATATTATTTAGTTTTATCTTGGCATGTTTTAAATAAAGTTTTTACGATTTTAATAGTGTGATATTTTGCGTCTCGCGTTTCCTTTGCTGAAATTAAAGCTAGAAACATTCGTATAGTAACTAATATACAAATTAAACATGGATTCTCAGGTTTTTCTTCATTTGAGACCAAAACTGCGTTTCTTGATGTTAAAAGACATAAGACTAACACTGCTTATTCTAGTCATAATGTCCAGTAACAATCATGGTCATCATATAGAAGCCTGAAGCAATAAAATCTTCGAAATACACTTCGACTATACTGACAGATAGAGTTCCTAGGCCAGACTGACAAGACCACAATAGAATTCCAGCGAATTTATTTACACAGTTTAATAGGACACTGAATCTTTTACATTGTTGAGACATCGATCTCTGTACACATAGCTATGTTGAAAGATTATTTTTTCCTTTTAGTTATATACAGAGACTAACTTAGAGCCTGATTCAGATGAAGTTAGAACCTACTCATCTCTTTTAGATTACCACATTCTGCTTGGTATACATTTGCCAATTATACTGTAAACCAGCAATGTACTTGGCAGTTTCCTTTAAAAACCTTTATGTAAGTGTTATATACACACTTTCATAGAATAGGAAGCAGTGTTAAATTTCGACGCAATAAAAATACCAAGGTCGTGGGTATTTTTAAATTTTATATTGGTTTTCTTCAGACGAGTTTTTTTAATGTGGCGAAAAAAAAGCACATAATCTTACATATTGTATCAGTATTCCTAAAAAGTTTCATAATAAATGACAAAAAACAGAATGTCATTTTTAGTGATTTTCTAAAACGTATTACTCAAAAATAAATATAGATTGCAAAATGAAATTTGGATTTTTAATTTTACTTTTTCTATTTAACAAATTTTGTATTTATTAAAAAACATTTTTTTTCAAAATATTTTGGAAAGGGTTTGTGCTTGATTAATCTGTTAGGAGCAATTGCTTTTTGAGTTAGTTGTCAAGAAAAAGCACAGTGAAGAAAATGATAAGTAATATTTTGATATTCAAACGGTTTAAAATGTTTATTTATTTATTTATTTATACGAAATGCACACTACAAATTAAAATCCATTTACAGTGATGCATATAAAAGAACAAATTACATAAGACAAAATTAAAAAAAAAATAAAATACAGAGATAAAATAAATACCAGTCATGACTGCAAAAGTTCAAAACACTTAACTTTAAAGACTTTAAAAGACATGTTAAAAATATCCAAATAAAAGAAAACTTATTATAAATTTTATAAAATTTATATAACGAAAAGTAAATGTAATTATATTTTATAATTGGATCCACAAATAAATGACTATTACGAAGAGACCTGTTCGGTACATTTACACAAATACTGTGAAGAATATCACTACAGTCTACCATATTATTGACAACTTTATAAAAAAATAATAAACAAAATAGATCACGACGAGAACTTAAACTAGGAAAACCAAAAACACTTCTCAAGTAAGATGAAGAAATATTCCGAATGTAAATAGGATTACTTTTGTAATATAAATAACGTGCAAACTGAGTCTGCACCCTCTCAAGAATTTTCATTTTATTTTTAAAATACGCATCCCAAATAAGACTACAATATTCAAGATTAGAGCGTATCAAACTGAAGTATAAGATTTTTAATGCGTGAATGTTAGAAAAGTCTTTAGTTTTACACTTAAGAAAACAAAGTTTTTTGTAAGCTTTAGAGATAATGTTATTGATATGGATTGAAAAATGAAGTTTCCTGTCAAAAACAACGCCCAAATCAGTTATAGAGTCCAAACGAAATAAAGGAAGATTATTAATATGATATGAATAAATTAAAGTTTGAGATTTACGAGAATAACCAAGAATACTACATTTCAAAGAAGTAATTTGTTGTCAGTGCACCATCCATATAAACTATTAAGATCACTTTGTAAAAGACAAGCATCATTAACAGACCATATCTCTTTAAATAATTTCAAATCATCAGCAAATAAAAGATACTTAGAAAATTTCAAAACTGAACACAAATCATTAATAAACAAAATAAAAAGTAAAGGACCCAAATTAGAACCTTGGGGAACACCAGAAGTACAGGTAAAATTCTCACAAACACCACCATTAAAATACACAAAAAGCTATCTATTACTCAAATAAGAAAAAATACAGTCAGTCAGATTAGTGTGAAAACCCAAGCCGATTAATTTCTTAAGAAGAATACCAAAGTCAATTGAGTCAAAAGCCTTGGAAAAATCGGTATAAATGACATCAAGTTGATATCCGTTGATATTCTCGTTTTCAAACGAAGAAATAATATTGTTATTTAAACAAAATAAATTAGTAAGCGTAGACCGTTTAGGAATAAAACCATGTTGAGATGAGGAAATTAAACTTTTAACTTGCTGAAAAACCTTATTGTGCATTATAATTTCAAATATCTTAGACAAAGGACTTAAAATAGCAATAGGTTGACAATTTTTGCAATCATTTATATCACCCTTTTTAAAGACATGAATAATTTTAGTATGCTTCCAAGCATCCGGAAAGGTATAAGTTTTTAAAGAAAGATTAAATAAAATAAGAAGAGGATAAATCAACCCATCAGCACAACTTTTAACAATAAAGGAAGGTACATTGTCAACACCAACAACTGAAGAAGACTTCTTAAATGCCAAAAGAACATCCTCAAAAGTAATATTATCAATTTTAATGTAATTATATAAGGAGCTGTCAATGAAGGGAGAATTTCTGTCATAATCCGAACTAGATTTGTACACAGAGCTAAAGTAAAATATTGATGAAATACAATTTTAAATATATCATAAAAAGAAGCTAGGCAAAATCAATTTACATTACTCGTGTCTATAAAAATTTTTAAATGCTTCGATCTCGGACTTTTATCATTGGAGATGAGTAGAAGGTAGTAGTCTCTCTTTCAAGAGTTTAAACTTAATTCGTCATAAGATCTCTTCTTTAAATAGCGTTACTTCACATCTCTGCAGTGGCAATGCAATATAAGAAATTAGTAAAGTGTGTCCTCCCAATATCTGAGCGCTTTTTTTCTAACGCTTCAGTTAAAATTTTATGTCTTTTACTTGAAAATAATGGTTTTTTGTTTGTTATGGAATATTGAAAATAAATTGTAGGAATCCTACATTAATTAAGAATTATGTTACTTATATTCATTACATCAGAGAGGCAACTATCAGGTAATTTTCTTTCCACTCTTCCTTTTGTTCTGCTTTCAATTTTATTCGGCAGAAGGCTGTTTTTATTGCTTTTTAGAAGTTTTTTGAGGGTCGTGGTATCCCATTACATCGAAAAACGATTTACGGGATTTATGCCTTAGCCGGGGTGTTGGGGTTCAAAAGAGGGACCGTCTAAAAGATAATTGACTTGTCTTTCCTGGTCAGGCGTACCCCTAGCCAAACGAAAGTTTGCTCTCTTCGCGAGAGGCCTGGCAGAAGGTCAGAAGAGTCATAAATTTCCTGTAATGAGTTTCGGCGCGATCTTCATCGCAATAAGGGGTCGGTTAGATATGCAAAAAGAAGTTCCACTGTATGTCTGTTTCTTTTTTAAAATTTTTTATAAAAAACAGAACAAACATAATTACCGAACTAAATAGTATTATTTTCATATAAAAAAGGGAAATCAAGGCTCATAGCAAAAGGACATTATTAAATATGTATTAATTAATGAGAAATATCTACAAACCGGCAGTTTTTAATGATCAAATCACCTTAAATAAATTGTGTCACATTCACGCTTTATTCACTTTCACAGTAACCATGACAAGTTTAAAAAAAAATTAAAAAAAAAACTAATCTTTTAGCTATCTGTTTGGTTTTTCTAATATTACTTTGGCTTAGCTGTAAAATTAAATCTGAAAATTATTTTATTTTTAGTGATGTGTATCACTGTAAGCGCCTTTTTAAATATCTGATGCATTTTATTTTATTTATTTTAATACATTTTAAATGCTTCCAGATAAGTTATCATCATACTTATTATCCGTTTTTTGCATAACTCCCCCCACACACACGCACAAAAAACCTAAATAAATAAATTAATTAAAATTAAAAGAGTTCAAAAAAGCCTATTTTGAACTATAGTATTGTTATAATTATTTCTGTTGATATCAAAATACAACAGAATTTTACAATAGCATTTTAAATAGTATCTTCACATTTACTCTGAGCCCATATAGGGGCAGGTGGGTGCTTGACGACACCCCCCCTCCCACTTTGCAAATTCAAGAGCCTCGTTAAAAGCAAATCAAAGTAAGTTTTTGTCCACTATTTAAAAAAATCAGGGGCGGACCCAAAAAAATTCTGCAGAGAGGAGGGGTCACAATTGTTTTTAGTCTTTTCTCTAATAAATGCATTTCAATTTACAAAAGAATCTTTTATAGTCTACATTTGATTTGTCATGTGAGTGCACGTACCCCCCATGCCCCTATGAAAATTATAATTCTGTGGAGCAGGGCCCGATCATCACGCTATTGGGCCCTGGGCAAATACAAATTTTTGGGCCTTTGCATTTACGAGAAATTACATAGTCCGCATTTAAGTTGTTCTGGGCACATATTTATCTGCAGAAATATATATCAAGTTTAGATACTAAATATATGCATACATTGCAGTAACGAATATTAAATAATTTTGCATACATGGATAAAATTTATTTTCACAAATGAATATCTAGACACATACTATAGTACATATACGTACACTTCTATACTAAACTCCTTTAAAATATAAATGAAAAGAATCGAAAAACTTACAGTACAAATCTTAAAACTGATGAGACTTTCTTATAATAAAATTTGCAAAAAGAGGCTCAAACACTGGCTCACGGATTTTGATCGAATGCTCATGGGTTTTAGAGGACCCTTAGTACAGTAAAATGTCAAAGAATCAGCTTACGACTCAAGATAATGACAATCCAAATTTTTATACAAAGTTTTTTATGAATTAATAAATAACAATCTGTGTTGAAAAGTACAAAAATTTTGGGCCCTTGAAATTGGTGGGGCCAGGGCAAGTGCCCCGATTGCCCTGCCGATAAACAGGCTCTGCTGTGGAGGGGGGGCATTTTTTCCTGGTGCCTTTTTTTCCTACATTCGTATTAGATAATAGTTCATAAAGTAAATACGTAGAGATTTTTTTAATAAACAAAATTATTTATTTATCTAAGATGACCTATATATCAATTATTGGGTAAGAAAAAATGGATTTCACCAGTAATTGACTCTTATGTTAGTTATTTTAGCCAAGTGCATACAAGTGCATACAATTTCTAGTAAATGCAGAAAATAGATATTGAGATGGTTATCTTTAGATAAGTTTTAATATACAGGGTATCCCAAACAGGTCACGCTTTAATTCTTTATATAATAGAACCTTTTATCAAATGTTGCTATCTAATAACAATTTAGGCATTTATCTTCATTTTTTGCAACTTTTTTTTTATCACCAGAGGTTGTAGGTATCAAAATTTGAAATTTTAAACATAGTGCTAAAAATATTGTGATTATCAGAAGCTAGCTTAATGCTGAAATTAGGATAAATTCATTATCAACCTGTTTTTATTTAAAGCATATATTTTTTAAAATTACTTTAAATTGAATTGTCTCAAATAATTAGATGAAGTTACCTGTCTTAGATTAGTATGTAATGCAGATTTCCAAAAAGCCTGACTTATCGTCAGCATTATAGGAGTACAAAAAATGGAAGTAGATTATAGGCAAAATTATTGAAAGCAACGATATAACTTATGTCTATTGTTAAATGATTCCATGTTAGATTGTAAGTAAGTGCTGAGTGAAATTCTCAGTAGAGAAGGTATTTGTATTCAAACTTAACGTTTTGTTTTAGTGGAAAAGTTTTAATGTCAAGAGGTCATTCCTCTCCTATAACTAAATTTTGTTTGATTCCTTACAGAATTTAAATATTATGCCTCCAGAAAACTCAAAAGTTTCAAAAAACCTAAAACGGCAAATAAACATCTAAAAAACCCAAAAGTTTTTTAAAAATTAAATAGCTAGCTAATATATTAACTCCGGACGCCTTATAGTGATTTTTCTTTTTTTTTTAAATGCAATTTTGCAAAGTTTTAAAATTTATTCAAACTTAAAATAAAATCAGGCATTTATTGTTTTAGTTGTTACTGATCATAATGTTACTAAATTTCATTCTACTCCCTAAAGCTGTTTTTGAGGGATACGAGAACAAACATTTACACGATTTTTACAAAATCTCAAAATATTTGAAATATTTGAAACAACTTTGGCATCTATAGTTCACAGATAAACTTGCCACATAAAATAATCTCAAATTTGGAGGAGTTATGAAGTTTTTTCTCTCTCCTGAAAAATTTCCTTTTTGTGACTGAGGTGGTATCGGCACTCATCGATTCAATTAGTTCTCTCCTCGCCCAATGTGTTTAATGGTAATTGTAAATAAAATAAAATAAATCAATAAATCTTATTTTAAAAAGGACTAAAATGTACAATAATAATGCATATGTATATATATATATATTTTTATGTGAAAAGTCTTAAGCTTAAGCACGTATTGCAAAATAAAAATCATCCTAGCTCACCGAATTTTGGCGGTGGAAGCATTTTTTAATTTTTTAAAAGTAAAATAATGTATAAATTGGTTAAACCTTCAGATGCTCAATTATGATACCTAGACAGTTACTGATAACTTAAGTACCATAGCTATTTACCTATATATGAGATCAAAATTTATAATGATTTTTATGTGAAATTAGATCTTATTGTCAACGTTTTGTCTTTACGTTCAAAACACAAATCAAACTTCTTGAAATCATCATAGAGGTTTTTAGAGTAACAATATAAATTTCATAACCAATAATAACAAAGAATTACACTCAGCAATTTACGCTGTTTCAACGAAGATTTACACTCTAGGAAGGTCGAATCTTATAGAAGAAAATATGATTTTAATCAAACTTGAATAGTGAATAAATATATTTTTAGCAGCAATGTGATCGAATTAGCCGAATAGAAATAGCCAGGAAAAAAATTAATCGAATATTCGAACCATTTAATCGATTAATTGACACAGAAATAATTATTATTGCATTACAGAAACTTTAAGATCCAAATACAAATAAATGTTGATAAAAAAAATGTTGATAAAAATTCAGAATTTTAATCAACATTTTAATTCGCATTAAACACAGATTAGGTCTACTGAAAATGATTTATAAATATTAATTTACTGACACCATTTAAATCTTTATCAATTTTTAATTCATTTTTTATACTCGCACTTCTATACACTTGGCTTTTAATTAAGTTTTTCGAGGTACTGACCAGAGAGATTGCATTGAGTTTCAATATTTATCTCATAAAGTGCCCAATTTCTATGAAATTATAAAAACAAATAATATATATCAGAAACATTAACATATGCTTCGAAATTATGAACTAACTTAAAAATCCGTATCCTTAAACGGTAAATCCCCCCCCCCCAGAAATTGCTTTTTTAGATTATAAAAGGCCGATTTCGTTTGTAATTTCATAAGCGCAGGGTCACATGCAGGATTTTATTTTGGAAAGAGTAAAACTCAAAAGATATCTATCAAAAAGCATATGTTTGAGATTTTTTCTTGCACGTTATATCTTTTCGTACGGTCAACTGTTTTTAAGACCAAATAACAGCTAGCTTACTTTCATTTGTCCAGGAATGACCATTACTTTTTTTTGTTAACCCCTCAATTCAGCTTCCCCATTCGAAAGGTGCGGGGTGAGGGGTCAATGCTCTTTCGGACTTGTGAGGAAATCGCTTATTTTGGAGAGTGGGGTTTCTTTTGCATTTCTAACTGACCCCTTAAACGCGACAATTCCAATTACGGAGAATTTATGCTCTTCTGTCAGCCTTATCTTTCGAGATTGCGGGACACAGCCGTTATTTTTAGTATACGTAACTTGATTCTTTTGGAAGCAATTCGAAATTAGCAACATTTTTAAAAAGATAGTAGTCTGCGATTCCGGGATGTACCCTTACTAAACTTTATCGCATCTTATGGTGGACCAAATACCCAGTAGTATGTCGAATAATACCGGAGTGGCGAGATCGTTTGGGAAGGGAAACCGCTTATTCGTGTACATCCCGAAAGCAGTTTATTTGTGATTTTAAGTGTCTCAGTAAAAAAGAAGCTCTAAAATTTTTTTATCACATAATACTAGTGTAAAAATAATACATACTCTAAGAAGATAAAGAAATGAGAAACAATCTGTCAAAAGAAGAAAATATTCAACTGGAACATTTCAGATGGAGGCCGCTGCATAAAATTTTTGTAATTGGATTTTTCTAATACATACAGAGTGTCCCAACAAGACCGCAGTAACAGAATCCTCTCTTGAAATACTTAAAAGTGTCCAAAGAACCATACCTATAGGAACCGTCATTTTCAAGAAAACTACAAGATAAAAATAGAAACGTCGTATCCGATGTACAGGAGAAACCTTTATTGGAAGCATCAATATAAGCATGGGTTTTGCATGTGTTTACATAAAATGATCTTCGAAATGTCCACCATGCACACCTAGGCATGCATACATGTAATGACAAACTGCTCTCGTTACAACAACCTGGTGTCCACGCAGCATGAAGGGGGGGGGGAGACGTTTGTAGTAAGTAGAACTCGATATAGCAATTTCTTTAAGCCGTCCCCACATAAAGAAATCCAAAGCTGTCAGATCTGGTGAGCGTGACGTCCATAAAACCGGACACAGCATCTTTAATCCAGTGGCTAAAGCTCATTTCTAACTTTGTTTCTTGCATCGGGTGTGACATTGTTACTGTTCTTTCGCTTTTTTCTGGAAATGTATGGATCGTAGAGGTACAGCAGGCTTTTCGGCATATTTTAAGTACTTTGAGCGAGGAATTTGGCTGTGTAGAGTTTATACGGTCATGTTAAGACACGTATGTTTAATAATTGCCATTTGTAATACACAACAATGAAAGTAAGAAAAAATTTACATTTAGCTTTTTAAGATCTACCAATGTACTACAAGAGACACCTGTTCTACACATTTTTCGGGTAAAATGTATCTATTACACAGTTTCTAAAAGAACAACAACAACAATAAAGTATGTTGAAGTTAACGGAAACTCGATTGTCTTCATTTTAATCAAGTAATTTAGTTGAATCAACAAAATATTTAGTCAAAGATCTTTATTTATGTAAAAGTCATGATAATTTAAGAGCGCTTTTAAAGTTATAAAAATACCTTGAGCTAGTTTAACGAGGAAACTATACCACAGGAAAAAATTTCACAGTGAAGCAACTCTATATGAAGTACAAATCACGGAACAACACCAACTTTGAAAAACTAAAATTAAAATAAACTACTTTTTTACACAAATTAAATAAAAACAACATTTTAAATTGTGACATATTTTAATTGTGACCCACATTCCAGAAACCAAGGCCCACTTCCACCCTGAAATTTTTAGACGATTATAGTACTCTTTGTAACTTAAATTATGTGTAATCAAAAACCTTCTCCATAGAAGCACAAAAACTGAACTCTCCTGTGAAATGTTTTCCTAAGTACGGCCCTGTCAGAAATAAAGAACGGATTCGCAATCGATTGGAGTAGTAGATAAATGAGAGTTCTGCTCATGCGGATCCCATGTTAATTCTGCGGATCCGTTCGGATGTTGTCCCTGGGCTGAGAGAGAGAGGGGGGCGTGGTCGGACCGGATGTGGGGAGAGGATGTTCGAAGGGTTGATAAGATTTTTTTTTCCTTTTTTCAAATAAGGGGACTTGTAATTTTTTCAGACTTTAAGATATTTTTGAAATAAGGGGACTTGTAATTTTTTCAGACTTTAACAAATTTTTGAAATAAGGGGACTTGTAATTTTTTCAGACATTAAGATATTTTTCAAATAAGGATACTTGTAATTTTTTTCAGATTGTGACATATTTTGAAATAAGGAGACTTGTAATTTTTTCAGACTTTAACATTTAGTATCAAAATAAGCGACTTTGACATAATTTTAAATAAGCTATATGAATTACACCTGAAATAAAAAATTTTATTATAAAATGAGGACCCACCAGCCGCCCGGTAGAATTCGTCTACCGCCTCATTTCAAATAAAAATTCTTACTGTGCCTTTCCCCATCACGCTAGCCTCGCATGAATGGAGACAGGGCGTAGCACAGAGGATGCGTTGTTGTTTTTGTTTCTTTAAATAATAATTAACTATGTGGAGCAAAGAAATGAACAACATCCCCAGGAGGCCTACAAACAAAAGAAATCTCCACACAGTATACTACTGCTATTCACTTGTTAAAATGGGTATATATATTTTTTTTATCTTTTTTATTTTTTTATTATTTTATTTTTTTTTTTACAAACACTCATAATGGCCATGAGCGAGTGTATGCACTCCATCCTCTAAAACATATCGCTTATCATCAAAAGCGCTTAGAGCTACCTTATTCTGACAAATACTGAATAGTTTGTGCTTCTCACTTTGGATTCGATAATTAAGTTCTTTTGTACCGTCTAAAGATTGTAAGCATCTATAATATTGCTCATGTGTTAGGCGTCTGCGTATGACATGACGTGCAACCCCCTTTGCAGTCTTTTTTTCACAGTCTTCAGTTAAGATGGAGTACATCTTTGCTCTTAACCCCACAAATTCAAGGATAGGTTTGCCATTCAACTCATCCTTGAAACATCCAATCTTCTTTTTGTTGATGCTGCTATAGAGAGGATGATCTTGCGGGTAATCTGAAGTATCATAGATGTGGGCATATTGCTGCATATCTTGATAAACATCCTCCGTGAAAATTTCATAAGTGAGAGAGTCAGTATCCGTGAAGAGCAGATTCGCGTTACCCCCGTATTGCTTTTTTATGACATTATAGTGGAAATCATACATTATTAATTTGCTGAGTTCTAAGATGCAGAACCCAGCATAGATGGGACGATTTAATTTTAAAGTTTTCTTGATGCGTTTCACTGCCACCAGATCTTCGTTAAATATTGTGAAACTTTGGAACGTTGGACAAGCCACTCGTTTTTCGGCAATTTTTTTGTTGTTCACCAATTCGAGATTTATTCTATTTCTTACATTCTCCATGGTCTTGCCGTATACCGAATTGTTCATGAGTTTGAAAAAATCTTTTTCAAACGTTGAAGTGGCGTGCTTTCTTTTTTCAGTATTGAATTCTATATACTTCTTTAACCATGGAGACTGATCAAATTGCAACACTTTATGAATTTTAGTAATTTTTAAGCCTAGTTGAGTATACAGTTGTAAATTTCTATAATGTGTAATGTAATTTTTTTTATCTTTTAAATTTGGAATTAATTTAGTTGAATTAGTATATGCTATATCTTTTATCATGAATATTGATAACATTGAAAGATCCTTAAGGGTGACAGTTAATTTCTCGGGAGCTAGGGGGTAGTCATTATGCGCATCATGCAGTTCTTGGGGATACTCCAAGTCCACTTCTAGTATGCAGCCTTGCGGTCCGTCTGCAGGCATCGATAAAATAGCTTCAATATCAATGTCTTCAGGTGATACCCACTTAAAATTACCATGTGGTAAGCTCTGCACCATACTTGCGCCGTATAAATTGTTACAATCTAAATATTGTATGTATGAGCTAGGCTTTGAAGGGTCATAACCCTCTAAATACTTATTATTGGCCTGCGCCCAGCGTTTGGTGATGGTGGATATACCTCCTCGAATGCCCCTCTCGATAAACAGATGCATGTCTATGTCCGTGAATAACTCTAGGGGTCGGTGTAACATTTTAAGGGAAGCTTGCCATGCAAGTCCCGGAGCGGTCATGAGATGTGCAGCATCCAAGTCGTAATACTGTTTGCACAGCTTCCTAAAGTTTTGGAACACATCTGCCAACTGAAGGACATCACTTTTAACATACAAGTCGTGGTACTCCCCCAGATTCTGAATGTTAAAGGCTTGCCAGACTGCTTGAGCATGCGCATACTCTTCATCGGTAATGTTCTGATCGGATAAAGAGCTATAAAATGCGGATTTAGGAGGTAGGCAGGTCTCATCGAATTTCTCAAAACAGGACATGTATTCGTAAGGGTAGACACCTTTTCTTAGCAGCAAATCTATATGTTGCGATATATTTTCCTTTAGAAGGGTGAACTTATCCTTGGGTAAATTGGAAACTAGCTTCTCTAAGGAGGTTGACATAAATTGGAAGCTATCTATGAATTGCAGGGAGACTTTGATATTTTTATACTTTTTGGACAAGGAGAAGGAAATATATTTTTCTATGTTAGTTGGAATAACATCGATTTGGTGATCTTTAAATTTTCCTAGTCCTTGCATTATTATATGGGTGTCATAGTTCTTGCTATTATGCAGGACCACGGGGATCTTCTTCTGCAGACGGTACTTTAAATTGCATTTATTATGCAAAGCCCCTCTGTAACGACCGGTAAGATGATCATGATCCCTTACACGATCATTACCTAACGACTTCTTACATAAAAAGCAGTTCACCGTCTTCTGAAAAGCCTGCTCATCTTGCGGGGACATCTGGATGGGAACGTTGGCTGTTAATTTAGCAGACAGTTCATCTTTTTCCTTAATCAAATTTGATAAAAAATGATCCACTGCATTGGGTCCTCTATAATATTGAATGGGCTTGTACGATTTACCATCAGGCCCTACAATGATATAAGCATATCCACATGCCATGTGCTGACTCTGCTTGTGGGTGAAGGACTGCCGAGGGTTCGGGTCTGCCGCGCTGATCGGGATAATTAAAGACTCAAAATCTGCATAAACGATATAGGGAAGAGGATGTTGATAGTGTTGTTTCTTAAAATATAACAAACTATCTTCTTCGGAAGGCATGTAAATTTTTTGTACTGCATGTTCCTTACAATACGGTATGTGTTCTTTTAAATTTTTTTCCTCCTTAAATCGATGCATGCATCGATAACAGTAATAAGTTTGACCATTATGATGTGTAAGATCGCCCAATAATCTTGAAAAACTTCTAATGAGACAATAATGTTGGGTTTCTTCATTGGCAATGAGTAATAAATTGATACACTCTTCATCTTCTCGGTTTGAAATAAACAAAGGGAAGACTTCCTTTTCATATCCGTATACGTTTATCCGCAAATTGTTCAGTTTTTCAATGAGAGGCATTTTTGATATGGGTACCGGATACTGTATATTTCCCATCTTGATTTCCTCTTCGAAGGCTTCATAATGATGTATTCGTTCAGGATTTAGTGATCGATCGATATTCATCATGTGAGCAAGTAAACACCATACCAAACACTTTTGATCTTCATTTTTGATATTAACTATTGCCTTCTTAGCTGCAAGTTGAGGGGGGAGGGGGATGTAACTGCTCGCCGCTAAAGGATGGTAGACTGCACAACAAAGCTCCAACTTTAAAATTTTGTGCAATACCCAACCGGAACCTCTCTGTGTGAACTCATCAAAAGACTTCTCGATTTTTTCTTGGGCCTCTTTGATATGCCCTTCGATGGTAAAGGGTGCAAGCTCAATTAGACTTTTGCACCGGAAGTGGCAAGTGATTATATCTTCCTCAACCTCTTGGCTTATGCGCGACATCTGCACTTTTAATACCGCGTACCACTTGATGGGATTATCTTCTAGTTCCTCTTGCAAATACTGATGTATTTTAGGTGAAGCTTCCTCGAAAAACAATTTTAAATCCGCTTCATTCTCTTCACTAGGCTCTATCTCGTGGGATGAAAAAACATCCAAAATTTTTTGTTTCTTCGCCCGCTTTGAATTAGAAGTGGATGGACCTGCCTTGC